>VWZP01000395.1:375287-400287 GCA_013396995.1 Dicaeum eximium | reverse complement strand
AGCATTAGTGCCAAGGCTGCAGGGTCAGTCTCTTGAAATGAAGTATTCAAGTGATCTGGGAAAATTTGCATTGACAATGCCTGTCAATAAAGAAGACCTTTGATTCATAAAGCTGAAAATACAGCAAGTCTTAAGACATTGTATTATTATAATAAATATTATTATAAACTTAAATGTACACAAATGGGAGAGTACAGAAATATATTTTAAAAATTGCCTTCAATCTCCTTTTCTTTTACTTTTCTGGAGCTTTTCTGACACAAGCTTTGCTCAAATTCAATCACTGCCTACTGCTGAACTTGATGTAGTAAATAAAGCTGCAAGGCTTCACACGGGATTGCCATGTTTTTGAAAGCACATTAGAACAGAGTTAGGCAAGCACAAATCAGTGTTGCAGGGCTGTGACTCCTTCATAAACAGAAGCCAAACTGTGTCAGTTTTCAAATAAGAGAAAAGACTTGCTAAAAGCTTCAAGATGTTGGGAAGAATGTGCCCTACAATGCCAACTTAGTGCAATAAACCTAGCTCAGTAACTAGACTGTGGGCTTCTTTGTGTCTCATACTCTGAATGCAGTAAAAAGACCTCTGTGCCTTCTGCTACAGGGGAGGGACTCTGAAGAGGAGTGAAAACTGACAGCTCTGAAAAATAATAAAGCAACAAGTAGATGCAGACATGGTGATTCTCAGGAAGGACTGATATGAGAGAGCCAGAGCTGTTAAACTCATTAGCATAGGTAAATCTGTTAAAAATTAAACTTTCAGCAGACAGTTTGGTTTCAACCCAAAACAGGCCAAAGCTGACATTGCAATGTGAAAACGTTTACCTTAGGAAAGTCAAAACACTGTCCTTAAATTCTGTCATTTATATTTTAGTATGCTCTATTACAATACAGCCTAACCATCTGAAATCATCAGATGTAAACAGGCATTTCAACTCTCATCAAAACATTTGCATACCTCCCCCTGCAAACTTCAGAAAATATATTTTATGTTGGAAATCATCTCAATCAAATTAAAATGTTTTCAAGACAAAACATATTCTTAAGTGCTCGTTTTTATGTGACTGGGGGCAGTGATGTGTCCTCACAAAAGGAAAGAATGATTTTGAGGGATAAAACCAAGCAGTGTCAAACGCTGGATGGTTCAGGTGAAGGGTGGGGCATGAGGAGCAGCTCTGGAGGAGTCTGGATCACTTAAGACGCTCAGCCTGCAACTGAGCAACCCAAAAGGACTCACTCACTGCGAGTTCTCGTGCTGCAGGGCTTTGTCAGCTGGGAATCCTCCTCTGGCCCTTGCTGTCAGCACGAGGATCAGTGCCCTACCACTGCCCTTGGGACCCTGCTGAGGGTTCCCCCCACAGCCAGACTCATGCTCTGCAAACCACTCACCCAGAGCTGCTGCTGGGATGGCTTTTGCCACATACAACCAAGATTAGAACAATTCCTCTCCTGCTTAGCTAGTGGAGAGGAGCAGGCTCCAACTGTGACAATTTTCAGCACCTTATATTATACACCCCAATGGGAAAATTGTGGCCTACCTGGCCCACTCCCACATCCCTCTCCCCATCTTCTGTCTGTACCCTTCCAGAAAAAAATCAGTTTTTACTAGGAAATCAGAAAGCTGTTTTAGTTTTTTTTTCTATGTTTTTTAGAAATGCAAAAGCTGTCTAAAAATATTTTTAGGGTAAATTTGTAGGGGAAAAAAAAAGGAAAAGAGAGAAGACAGCTTGTGTAACAAACGCATGTCCCATTAGCAACAAACAGCAGTTTTAAAAAATTATTAGTTCTTACATTTTTCAATTGGTACTTTCTCTCTTCAAAATTTCTTCACTATGTGCATCAGGTGTATAAAAAACATACCTTGCTAACTGTTCATGAACTTATGCAAAGGATATGGGTGAAAAAAAAATCTGTTCAGTGAAAAAATACAAATATTAGAATGTGCATTTCATACACATTTATTTCTAAGGCATATTTTATTAGGATATTTCAGTTATTTCTAAATACCAAACCAATTAGTCTCTACTCCAAAGAGAGACTTGATCACAGTTTTTGTTTTAAGATCATGTTTGAGTTCTAGTATTTAAGCCAACCCAAGTCTGGAAGCAATAGAGCACTTGTGGAAAATGTGTATACATTTTCTTTAGCTAAAGCCACAGCACAGTTTTCCTTTTTCCATCATTATTAGTATAAAAAGATTAGTACAAACAAAACAAACAAACAAAAAAAAGAAATTTCACTCTGACTTTCATATTTCTTTAGATCTTAACCTGACATTAATGAGCAAATACACACTAGGATGATGATCACACTGTAGGATAAAATGGCTCATATACTGTGTTGATAAGTTAAGATGAAAGAAATCCAGAACAAAGACACAACAATATTGCAGAGATATGTTTAGATTCCAAAATATCTGTATCAGTCAAAGATAGAAACACCCAAGACAAAAAAAAACCCGACGGATAAATACAAACATCCACTTTTTCCCCACTTGACTGTATAATAAAGATCCTGTTTATTTTAAAGTGTTGCTCCATCACTTTGCCTGGCTGCCACATACAATACACAGATGCAGTACATACATATTTTCCATCTGATCTCTGATGCCTTTGCTCCCACTGAGTATCAGTGCCAACCCTACACAAGCATTTGAGGATAGGATTTACATTACAGGAGACAAAGGAGATGCTCAAATGGGAACAGTACTGGCATTGAAATCCTGGCCCTGGTGATCTCAGACTGCAGTAAAGATCCTTATGAGTAACATCTCTGACGCAATTCTTCCCAAATCTCAGAACAAAACACTACAGTTTGCACTGGGCTGGACTACAGTAGAGAAGTTTACAGGAACCCTGGCTGTAAAATCCAAACATTTTACCTGCAAGGCACTTCACATGATCCGAACCATCCTTACTTCAATTACACGTGTGATGGCACATTTCTTCATTTATATTCTGCTGGGCAGTATCCTCATTTCAATAGGAGTCATATACCAACAGCTTCTCCTCTTATTTTTTTTTCTGCCAGATGAAGTTTTTTCTCCCTCTTCCCAGACCAATTGGCTTATTTACCTAAGACATCATGACACTTTATTCCATCACAACATGGCACTGTTCCCTCAAAGTGAGGTCAGTCATTAGATGCATCGCTCTGAAACGTGAATATTAATGCCCAGAAGAGATGAACCATAAGCATTACAGATGGACAAGAAGGGATTAGACATAAATTGGTAACAGGATTGATAACAATTCACAAGTGTGTCAGGCATGATGACACATTGCCTTGATCGACCAGAGCTACTATTCCCAAATTGTGCTTCCACAAGCACCTGCAATTCCCTCACCAATCCAGATTCATAATAAACATTTTAAGACTGGTATTTTTGCTAATGGCATCAACCTGACGCCAAGCACAAGTCAATAGGAAAACCACTTGCAAGGAATGGAAAAGCTAAAGGAAATGCAGAAGGCACAGTGGATGAATGGTGCAGCAGTCAACCACGTACACTTAAGAGAAAAGAGAAGGTTGTAATCCAAAAGAGAGTTTTACAACAATAAAACATGTTGTAGTCTATTTAAGGAATGAATGCAGAGCTTCACCAAACAGTTCATAATAAATGCTCAGGTATTTTATATATATATATATAATCTTGTGTTTAACAACATTTTAATTGCAGCTAGAAACTGCAACTGTTTAAAAGTGCTGCCCAACACCCCCAGGAGGAGTCAGACACTATATGTAAAGGCACATTCAGGGAAAAATTAAAACACCTCTCACATGGGTACTTTTTGTCTGAATGAGTGGAAAAAGTCATTTACCTAGGACAGTAAATAAATGTGAAATATATCAACCCCACTGAATCTCCTTCTCTTCTCCAATTAATCCTTTTTTGTCAAAACCAACTGCCTAATGATATTATCTTGTGATTTTACAACTACTTGTTTTGGTGGTGGGCAAAGGACACAAGTGGTTACTCTTCATCATTCATAAAAAAAATTGAATTGAGAATAATTTAACAGGTGCCTCTTAGAGTTTCTTCTGCTAAAGATGGGTACATGGTACCCAGTACATGGTACTTCACTGCAATAGTCAAGCTAAATCTGAATTAGGAAAAATTAGTACAGGTAGAACACAAGGTTAGCACAGCTTTATTCCCTTCACTACATAAGATAAACCAGGTACCTCTGCCTAATATATTCAGTGCCTGACAAACTTCCTGTAAAACTGAGCTAAGTAATTTTTGCTCTGAAGGATGCAAACTGAAATTATTTTACAGGGAAAAAAAAGCCCAAAGTTTTCCTCCTTATTGATTAATGCCAGTTTTATCAATTTATTTGTTAACACAGCACAAGAATTCCCATCTTCATTCACTTTGTTTGAATAGTTTACATGCATTTTCAGGAGATGCACATCTCTGCCATCCCATTCTAAAGCCAGGCCTGGCTCCAGCATGGCAGTCGAAGCACACAGACCTGAGAACAACCTTCTGAACCAGGTTCTGAACATTCCAGCTTCTCCCTGTTAACCTGAATTCTGTAAGTAGTCTTAGATGGGTGAATTGTGTCATGACAATGGGAGCCTCTTCATCTGTTGTTTTTTAAAACCTATGTAATTTTTGCCCTGCATCTAATTGCTTTATATTAAATATTCACTAGAAATACATGGCAAATTTGCATATACTTCATAGTAACTTCTTTCTGTTCTAAAGACTAAATGACTATTTGCTTGGCTAATTTTTTCTTTTCCAAATAAGAAATTGCAACCTGACTTGGACACTGTGGCTATAATCCTTCTCCTTGTGACTCTGCTGCTGCACAACACTTCTGACTGTACCTCTTCCCCAACAGGATCTGACTGGGACAGTCAAGCTCTCCAGGAAAAGGACTGGATATGAAGGGTTCAACAAAAATTTCAGCCAGAGCTACAAGAAAAAAACATCAAATGGTAAAGCAGAAGAGCCATATAATTCATCTTGGAAGGATCTTCTCCCCCTCATCTCCTATACAGACAATATGAAAGAAAGGAAGGTGAAGAATGGAAGCTTTCAAGAACAACCCATCCAGGATAGATGATAAAATCTGCATACTACCCTGTGGAAATGGGGTACAAAGTTCACTCCTGTGTTTGTATTTCTAAAGAGTGTAAAATATCAAATATCCCTCTTGAAGAATAATTCTCTCTCTAGTCTCTTACACATTGCTGTGTAACTATACAATAAATATTATCCTGCTCACATGCTTCTGTTTACTTAGTATACATTACATTTGATGCTATCTGGCAGTATAAGTTTTAGTTCTGTCATTTTAAAATATTAATAGTTGTCAATCAAAATAGAAAGCGCATAATAAAAATGTTCTAGAAACTAATAACCCTATATTTCTACACCATCAGCTTGGAGCTAAGCATTGCTAAAAATGAGATTAATTATATGTTTGCAGAAGCTCAATACAATCAGACAGTCCTCTAAACAACATCCTCCTAGAAATGTACACAGAGTAGATACATAATCGTATATATAGTGTGTATATATTAGGCAATACATGCAAGACTAAATTAATAGCATTATTTTCATTTGGCCCAGTCTTAAAAACCCTCACAATCTGCCCAGCGACAGTGTTAGGTGGAGGATGAGAGGAAATGGCATGGTCAATACCAAAGTAATTTATCACAGAATCACAGTATTTATGGAGATTTTCTGCAAATATTTGGAAGCCTGGAAGCACCGAGGAGATACACACAGGACAGGTCCCTGAAGTTATGACCAACATATCATGGTAAACTGTTCAATTTAAGATAGAGGGTCAGAAAAATATCCTTTAAATTATGTCTGTCAAACTTTAGTGGGAACTTCACTGCTTGGGACATTTAAACCTGCTCTGGACAAAGAATCAGCAAGTACCCTGTAGGGAACCATCCTGTAATGTCAAGAAGATGGACTAAATGTACAACAGGACTTTTGCTGCTCCATTTTTTATTACTCTAATCCATCACCCTTGCTGAGGTGAAGTTTTATGCAGACCTTTAAAATTATGACCATTTGAAAATTATGTCTGTGTCTGTATAATATATACACCCATATGGATGTAGGGTCTGGCTTTTAAAAACTCCAAGTAGAAAAACATATTTTACTCTTAATTTGCCCATGCTATAGCTGTAACTATGCAATAATCTGGCAAATACAGATAGAAATCTCCAATTATGCTTGTGGGAACACACAATTTATGAGCATGATTGTGATGGGTCAATTTCCAACTTAGGCATGCAGGAATTTAAATGTGATGTGAACAAGATAGTAGTATTGTGTGATATGGTGTGATATGGTTATGCCACAAAACCAGGATCAGACTCTGAGCATTGCCCCAAAACAGAAAAGAAGAAATCCTCCAAGGTAGACAAAGTGATGCTGAGGCTTACAAAAGAAGCTAAGGAGAAGTACCACAAGGGGCTCTAAACAAGATTATTTTTATCAAGGATTCTCAAGGAAAAAGTGAAATATTTTGTTTGGCTTCCTTCTGCCCAAGCCACTGTGGTCCTTCTGATAATTCTCTGCACCCCACTTTTGCAGAGAAGCTAGAACTCCCCGTCATTCTTAAAGCCTGAAGGCCACTGACAGTTCTGTACTGAAGAAATATTACCATTAAAGAGTCACTCCAAGCAATGGCTGCAGAAAACACCTCTGTTCCCAGGCACAGGGTGGCAGAACTCTCTATGAATAGGCAAGGTGTGTGTTATAGGAGAGGTTAAAGGCTTCACTTTGCCCACGCATGTTTATTGTCATTTCTGTTATTCTGGAGTGGAAATCCTCTCACTGACTAAGGCACTAGGCAATCACCCCTGTATGAGTGCCATCATCTCTGTATTTCAGTAGGGAAGAAAAACAGTAAGAGGATATGGAGGAGGAAAAGGCATTTTCCTTTTAATCTTTTAGACTGCAATAGCCATAATTGGCTTTTCTATATAGTTCGGCTCTAGTTTGTCACAGTATTACAGTGAGAAACAGCAGCCTGCACTCATTTTTATACACAAATCTTAATGACTTCAATTGCTGCTAAGGATTCAGAATGGTGGCAGGATATGGCCATTCACCATAAAGGCCCTAAAGCCTTCATAATTACTGAGTATACAGAATATTTATTATAGAGACTGCACTAGGCCTCTTTTGTGGGCTGCCCTGGGCCTGTTCTCTGAGCCACATCAAGCAAGAAGTTTAAATGAAACTGCTCCCAAGTTTCTGAAATGGTTTAATAAAACATATACTGACTGTAATATTCAGTTTATAGTAGAAAACTATTGCCCCTTGGTTTGAAAAATGACCTCTAGTTGGCAATTTTACTCTCAGCTTCATAGATTATAGTCCACTGTTGGTCATTTTCTCAATCCACAGGGCAATACTTTTCCATAACAAGCTCAAACTGCAATCAGTATTTGTAGGCTGGTACACAAGTTGAGTATAATATGTCTCAACACATTCTATTATATGACTAAACAAAAGAAATAACAACCTGGTGACACAGACATATGGAGAAAAGCAGAGCTATTCTTCTAATACTGAGATAGCAGAAAAACATATTTCTTTGTATTGTGCTAATTTGTATTAAATTTCGTGTCTTCAATACACAATAATTTCTAATTTGGTTTTTTCGTTAATAGTGTTTTGGTTTGTGTTGTCTTATGTCTTTTCTTATTTTAATGTAAAACGACAAATACTAAATTCTATTAATATCAGATTTTAGAAATGACAAATAGTGACAGATAACCTAGCATTGTAAAACCATGTGAAAATGTATTCACACAGATATGTAAAAGATCATTTGCTCTTGGGCTCACAAAGCACACAATCACACATTCACAATCTTATGGGTTTGATATTAGGAAGTTCCAAGCCAGTGCAGTAGAGAAGATGCAGTTATTGTTTCAGCACCCAGCTCCAGCACTTAAATACAATTGAAATACCCCACTTTGGGAAAACAGCTCCCACATTAGATAACCAAAGAGATAAATTGGTTGAGAAGTCTCTGACCAGGAAGTGAGGGAGATCTGCGGTCTGTTCCAAGACATGCCCTGGACAGCTCTGCCAGTGAGAGCTGTTTAGAAAATCACCCACCTTCCCAGAGCACAGGCACAGGAGCTGCAGGGCTGAGAGAACTTACCTGGCTGCAGGGTGGGGAGATTTAATTCTTTAATCAATGGGTGACCAACGCTCTTGTAGACCCTTTGCTGCAAATACAAAATATTCATAGTTACAAGCCTAATATTCATTCCAATCTGTAAATAAAACTCTGTGGTTAAAATGTGATACCCACCCAGGCTCAGAGACAAAGGGAACAACTTCCTAAGCTGAGGCCAGAGCACTCAGGCAAAGGGGACATTTTGCCACCCTTCCTCTAGAAATTATGAGTATCCTATCCATTAAAAAAATTTCACCAGATTACTAGAGATCTGTGCTGGGTCAGAAGGGAGAATTTTGGCTAGGATATGACCCATATGACAGAAAAGTTCATTGTAGATCTCTATGGGTGGCTTCTGAATCTATAAGAATGTATATCACTGCATTTTGAAATATTAAATGGACAGATGATTTTTTTTTCCTTCATTTCCCACTATGTTCCTATATTGTTGCTCAATCACAGCTTCATGAGCATTCTCAAGGTGGAATTTAAGTTGTCTGGAATATTTAAACATATAGAAATTGCATGCAGAATCTTTAATATGTTTGAGCTAAGAATGTATTTGAACGATTACCAGAAGATGATGGCTCTTTATCTTACAAGTCTTCAAGGAATTTAGATGTTTAACTCATTAATAATGTTTGCTGCATTAGATTTTATGTTTTTATGATTTTAGAAGAAAGGTTTTCTAATACAGAAAAAAGCCAGCCTTTTTTTCCTTTCCACAACATTTTTCATTTTAGGGTAATAAAAGTGACACATATGTGCCATAACGTAATGGATTAATTAAGTAATATGATGTTTATCCTAGGTCCTGAGTTGTACGTCTTCATAACTCATCATAAAAATTAATATATTATACCACGCTCCAGAATGATATATCTTTTTTTACCATACCTGTTGAGAATAAATTGTTCTAAATTGGATTATCTTGATATCCAGTGAAAAATGTAAAAATTACATTGTTATTTTAAGAATTTACATTGCTGTGTATAAGAAAGCATAATCTTCTCACTGTGCTTTTGAACTGTCATGTTACTTCCACTGTGATGAAATCATAATTGCTGCTGCCACACCTAAAATCAAATGCAGTGCATATTGTATTTCTTCATACACTGCATTTCCTATCTTAATCCCAAAACCATATACAGTATGGTTTTGGCCAATTCTTTCATTACTGACTGCTTCTGTATATAAGTAACACACAATTATGCATGCAAGGACTCATAAAATCCTCATTTCTAAAATCAACAGATGAAAAATCCCTAAATAATAATGTACAGATGTTTCATATTCAAATGAGCTGTTGGCACGTAATGCCGCCAATCATGCCAATGCATGCAATAAAATTGGTGAATTTCAAGGTACTCGGCATCTACAACATATTTTTAATTTTTTTTTTAAACAAATTACTATTTTAGGAAGATGGAAATGGCAATTGTTCAATAAATATATAATTATATATTTCTGATGTTCTCTTGAAATTTCCATGAGTGGTCAACTACCCTATATTTTTCCACACCAATTCCTATTCCGTTTGCCTCAAGAAAGTTGATTTTTCGGTCCTTAAACTGCACTGCCTCACTAAAAGTAAATTATCTACACGTTATCTGCAGAGTAATCCTCTTCTTGAATACAAGACAGAACATCAGAGTTTCTAATCCTTCACAGATAGAGTAATTCACATCCACTGTACGTTTTACTGTAAAGACAGAGTAATACAATATGTTTGATAAATCATGTATGTGTCTGTGTACAAAGAAAAAGGTTTATCTCCTCTCCTACAAGATGCATCTGTATTAAAGCACACACACACACACTCCCCATGCTGGCGCTGCAACAATCTTTAGAAGTTCTATAATAGAGACATCTAAGTTTAAAAAATGAAGCAGCTCACAGGTCAAACAAGTTCCTGATGAGAAGTGCTTAACCAGAAGTATTATTCCACTGATTGTAAGTTTTCATCCATACATCAAACCCTAGACTCTATTGATTAAATAAAACTGATCCTTTTTTTTTTTTTTTATTTCAAAGCAAAAGAGAATTAAATCATCCCAATTGTTTTCCCTTTGTTTGGAGCTATCACAGTTTGCACACTGGCCATGCATCCTGCTTATAATTACAGCATCCTTAAGGAGAGCTCATTCTACAATGACTGATCACACATTTCTTGCCTCTTCCTCTAAATCTGCTGCTCCTGGTCATAATCAATGGCACTTGATGGCCCAATATTCTGATCCAATGTGGCAAGCTATATGATCCAATATCTGCTTAGAATCAATAAATTCATTTGCTTCGGGAAATTTTGGATTAGGACGACTTTAAGTATATGTAAATACAAGAATTTACAGCAATTATGCTGGCACATCTTTCCTTTCTCATACCTCTTTTCCACTGCATAATTAGCTGCGTCATGCCTTAATTTTGCTTGCAATCCTACATAAAGGAATCCAGGCCAGACAGCCCTTGCAAAGCCTTACCAAAGTCAAGGTCTGCTGGCTGAGAGAACAGAGGGTCTCTTTCAGCAAAACACATCAAAACACTGCAAATCTTTATGTTGCTGAGCCCCACATGGCATTGTCTGGGCTCTGAAGATACCATCGAATGCCAACATAGCATAAACACTTAACAGACTGCTTTAAAGGGCACCAACAGGTGCATACAAAAGTCTTCTTGGAGTTGAGTTTGCCTTTCTTTTTCCCTTGTCCAAGTTTGGTTAATAGTTCCCCTGTGTCTCCAAGTCAGCCTCCAGGCTGGTCCCAGTGTACCTGTGCAGGGCAAACATGCTCTGACACCCAGCTCACAACATAACATGGCCAGGAATCCCTGCCTAGAGGATGTGGTTTCCAGTCTGGAAGGCAATCACTGCTAGGCTGAAAGGGAGCATCCAAGTTCACTTGTGTGTCTCACCCCACACTCACAGATGAAAGAACACACACTAATCTCAATTCTGCTACTGTATATACACATTGATTAATAAATTGTATAAAGTATTCTGAATATTTTCTAAAGGCCAGAAACTCTAATGTACTTTGAATCTTCATTAAATTAGCATGACAGACTAGGGTACACGTATAACTAGCAATAAAGTATTCTTTAAAAATTAATCCCTGTTACTTATAATAAAAAAATAATTATTCCCTGTTACTTATTTCACTGCAATGGAGTTACCAAACTGCAGAATGATGAGTAAATACAGACATCTGTACTAGTTTAGAAGGCTGCAGGTTGGGCACATCTTTCAGCCCTTTAGTCTTTTTCCACTGGAAATCAGTAGTTCAGCAGCAGCAGAGCAGAGATGAGAACCTTGTTTCTGCTAAGCAGCACTAATTTCTGCCCATAGTGACAGTCAGAGCAGGATGAATCGAGTCACAGGGGTAAGAAAACTGTTTGCTTATGATGTGGCTGTCACCAGTGAAGATGAGTTTGCAACACCCTCCAAGCATCAAAACGACACACAAAAGATACATTAAAAAAAAATAAACCCAACAGATAATCTTGCAAAATATATCAATGCAGTTCTTCAAATTGAAAAAGCAGAAGTCAGAAGATCAAGAACTCACAGTTAGGATTTTCCTGTTAGATAAAGAACATAAGGATTCTCCTGAAGTCTTTGATTGATATATGATCTTTTCTTTCTTTTCAGGCAGAACAGCTGTCCAGTGAACTAGAAGAAATAGCCCTGAAGACAGCTTTGTGTCTGATATGACTTTAAGAGGGAAAATTGTTCCAATGATAAATGCTTTACATGGAACATCTAATAAAATAAAATAAAAATGTCATCCATAAAAGAATTTTTCTTTCTATTTGAGTAAGCAATCCCTATTATCATCTGTGGGGCAGGGGTGTTACTGTGTCTGACACCAAAGGGAAAAGGTATTTCCCTCAAAATTGTGGATTTGGAATGAACTTAACCAAAAAGAGGCAATATGTACTTTTAAGAGAAGGGCAACTGGGAAAATGCAGAGGGAAGATGAGAATTTTCTGGATGTTGTCAGGATGCAGTGACCTGGGATGTACTGTAACTTCCTTCATTGTTCTTGGTAAGGAAATCTTTTAGGGGGGGTTTGCTGGCTGATACCTGCCACAGTGACTGTATGCAGAAGGAGCTTGACTATGCTCAAAAAATCCCAAAGCAATAACAACCAACACAAACCTCCTCAGCAGAAGAAGATACAAATTTGTGTAAATTTATTCAACCTAATGGAATTATGTAAATTACACAAATGGAGAACTACAGCCACTGTGAGAACTGATTGAAGTTATGTCCAGATTAGAGGAGAGATGGCTTTGAATGAAGCCTTTCTGGAGCTTGTTCTAGAGCTGTGTTTTAGCAGTATGGTGAGGGGCTAATGAAAGAGCCTTAGAGAACAGCCACAATGCTCAGACAAAATTTGTACATCTTTGTCATTTTCAAACACACCTCATTGTGACACTTCAGTGGAGGGATGAGCACTGAAGAATGCTGTCATACACAGACAGCAAAAGGAAGAGGAATCACAACTGTATTTTCCTTGAGAAACCAAATCCAATATAGCACCAGCCATGGTTCAGCCAGCTGCCCTCCAGAGCCTCAATGAATCTGTCACAAAAACTCTGTGCTCCATTACTTTGGCCAAGACTAAACAAAGGCCTGTCCACATCTGCTACAGGACAGAATGGCTCGTGGCTTAGAAACACCTCACAGAAGGGCAGGATAAACCTTCCACCCATCCTCTTTGTCTTTCAACATGATGGAGCTATCCTCAGCAACACTCTTCCAACTTTCACTCTTCTCCAAACCTCAAGCTCTCGAGCTCTCCAAACCTCAAGTTTCTCAAGCCCTTCTTTCTCTGCCAAAGTCTTCCTGTGTAGGCCCCTGTGAGTGTACTTATTTCACAGCTAATTACAATAAATGAGTATTTTAGCACTGAGAAACTAGAGACAGGTACATGTTCTCATGTACTTTTGCACAGCTAGAAATCATTTCTCTCCCTTCCCTTGCATAACTTGAATGCCCTTCCTCCCCTATCCCAAACATTCTCCTTTATCCCTGTCTCTGGAGTGCTTCTTCTCTCTCTGTTCCTCTGTGTGTTCCCAGTGGATGTTCATGTCCTCCAGCTCCTCCACCACCTCACCTGCCCCCTCCCCTCCCATTACTGAGTGCCAGCCCCTGCTCTCACGCAGATTTTAGATCCACGCTTTGCAGAAATCCTGCTCTGTGGGATTCCAACAACAGAAAAATGGAAGATAAGAACATAAAAGCACCCTCAATGTGGTGTCCCATCAGGAAGCCAACTAAATCTGATAGACACTGTCCTCTCTGACCCATAAGCAGGAAAGGGCTGAGCATTTAGACAACAGCAGTTCAGAAAACAACTCTATATGGTCTATAACCAGCCAGCACCACCTAAAAAACAGTATTTGCTGCAGTCTTTACTTTTGAGGCAATCAAATAGCATTAGGAAAAAATAAAATAACTTCCACACATACACATTACATATATATTTATATTTTTCCCCTCACTGTCCCTCACTTTTAGTTTGCAGTGACAATCAGCAGTTATTTTACAGAGAAAGACTCTAACAAGCTTATGGGATGCCTTAAGTAATAAGATAATTATTTGTAACTCTATAAAGAATTAAAATTTTTAATTTAAAAAGAAATCAAATAAAAACAGCTTTCATCTTCCCTACCATGTGAAGAAAACATTCTCTGCCTACAATTCAAATTATCATTCTCTCCTTTATGCAAAATGAATTGACCCAGAAAACTAAAAGGGTAAGAACCCATATTTGCTGGGCTTATTCAGCAGCCAAAAGTTCATGAAAAACACTGTTGTGTATCACATAGCAACCACTTGATGCCTATTGTTAAAATACAGTAGTTATTCAAAAAGTAAAATCTTGCATTCTCAAATCAGAAGCCAGGCTGCAATGTGTATTTACTGTTTTGAGGAAATAGTCATCTTGCCATTTTCTCTTTTTCCATAGTCTTGGCATATTTGGTCAGCCATGAAATGTGCAGCTACCCACAGGAAAGAAAAGGAACATAAGAATTTTCCTCTAATGTTGAGCTCACAGGACAATGTCCATTCAAAGCAACACTTGGGATCTCTATTAAGTGCGTTAAGATGTGCTCTATTTTTATCCAGCCACTCTTGCAGTAAAAATGTAATATTCCAGGGAAAGGGCACGAGGGAGAAAGAGAGTGAAGCTTCTGCTTTCTGACTGTTAAGAGTTGCACACTTTTACCTGTTCTCACAACAAGCTGCTCCTGGAAAGCCCTGTACATGTGCACAGGTGTCCACACTGCTACTGCACATTTGCACCTCCTCCCAGCACTGCTCCCTGGCACTACAGCTGGGCAGATGTATAAATTTCACAAACATCTCCCTCTACCTTTCCTCCAGTTCTTTTGCGGTAGAATACGCTTTAAAAAGTGAAATAAATGTAAAATTTATACAGAAGGCAAGTCAGATGTAGAGACAGAAAACAGATTAACAGTTTCTGATAAATGGAGCTTGTATTACTCTAAAATATTTGAAAAGCAGTGGCAGATCACTTGAGCTACTCTGACTTTGCCAAATTTCCACGAGAGCTGAGAGTCAGCCCTCAGTTTGTCACAACTGCATCAGACTGTCTGTTTAAATTATCAAAGCAAAAGCAAAAGGGTTCTGCTGAAACAACTGCTGGAGAAGATGAAGGAAATAAGAAAGATATAAACTTCTTTCTAGGTTTTATTATGTGCTGTTACACAAACAGTGCAGCTCAGAACTTCAAGATAATGACACTTTTAATGCCAGAAGGGAATGGCAGACTTGCTTAGCATAACTTTGAGATATTTCATCAAGCCTGTGTGCAAACAGGTGTGCCACATTTTTGCTAGTGGTAAGATGCTTGTTGAGATTATCTTCTTATCTAGGAGCGTGTTTAAACTCCTTTTGAGCAGTTAAAATAAGACAGTGGCAGAAAGTAGATTAAAGGGGAAAAAATGTATGAACATAGACTTTTGCCGAGGACCTCCCTTTGAGCCCAGCTGTATCCAGGTATGTGTGTGCTGTTTCCACAGTCTCTGAAAAGAAAAGTGAGGGGTAGGCAGCAAAACCCACATGAATGCATGCAGCTGCAGAGGAAAAAGTGTGAGAATGAATTAGGTACCCAGGAACAATGAGACAGGCTTTAGGATTTGAGAGAAGGATCTGGATGTTACCAACACAAGGTGAAAAGCATGGATGGATGAAGCTGCAGCTCACCTGCTGGAAGTGTTTCTGCTTGCTGAAAAATAAACTTTACTGGAGGTCAGAGCAGATGCAAAAATCAACATCTCAGCTGGCTCACAAAGCAGAAGAATAGATACAATGATTTCAATCAAAGGCAGATCAGGGTGTACTTCCAGGCAACGACTGTCTATACACAGGGATTGGTTTGGTCCCTGGTCAGTGACCTGGTACTACCACACTACAGGATGTGGTAATGAAACGCCTGTGGAAGAGCCGTAGTTACAACACTTCCCTCAAGTAACTCATCAGTAACATACAGCTTAAGTTCATGAAACAAAAACCAAGCTATTACATCCAGTGCACTACTAAAAATTAAGAAATCTTTCCACCAATACAATGAAAGGCATATACTGAAGAAGAACGAAGAACTTGTCTAGCACAACTTAAATTGTCCTCTGAAAATGTATGCTTCTCTCAGAAGCAGATTCCCAGCACAGGGACTGGTAATTTATGATCCACCAAAATACTCTGTTGAACAAAAAAGTAATACCTACACTGTGCCTATGCAAATCACTAAGAATAAGTGACTCCAAGGATCAGTAAGAACAAAGCCCAAAACTCCTATCAAACATTATCTGAGGTTTAAAAAAGTCAAGACAAAGTGTAATTTTTTTTAAACAGGGATAAATTGGGATTTCTGTAACAATTGACTCATTTTGCCTGCTTTTATCTAAGGATCTCAAAGAGCACTCCAAGTGTTAATTAAATTACAAAGCATTTTTGAGACAGGTAAATGGTATTATGTCCACTGGGGAACAGCGAGAACATTTATGTTTCATTACTAAAGTCACACAGTAATCTAGTGGCCAGTAATATAACCCAAGAACTGCCAGTTGCCACTTCTACTCATTGACTTGATGGCTTGACAAGAGACAAAATTAGCCTTAAAAGCTAAAAATACTTTTCCTCTTGTGCTTTTCTATCTTTCAAGACTAGTCCAAGATTCTTTAATTTTATTTTATTCTTCTTCCTCTGCTTACTGGGAGGCCTTTCTTTCAGAGCCACACAAAAGAAGCCACTTCCTAACCTACCCAAGTGTGTTAAGGATCACAGTACAGCAGCACGGGCAGGAGCTCAAACAGAGGCAGTGAACTGTAATGGGGCTCTTTAACAGCTTGTGCAGCTGCATCAGGGTCCTCTTCTCCCTCCTCTAACCAGTCCTGCTCCCAGAGATCACACATCAGGGCCTCTGTCCCATCCTTGGCTGACTTTACCAATACCAATTCACTGACTCTACCAATGAAAGAGACATAAAACTACCCTGAGGAACCTGGTGCGTCCGGCACTTCGTCCAAGAACCTCTCACTGAACAGAACAACATCCAAAAATAACCAACCATACCCTAAAAATGTTTTAGACCATGAAGAAGTATATTCTGCAGTCTACTACATCTATTTTGAGTTGCATGTGGATAAATGAGGGAGAAAAATTTCACTGACCATTCTATTCTTAGCCCAAAAAAAAAGCCACCATTTTTCATTTCAGCTTGGCCCTGACTGGTAGAACTGCAGGATGCAGGAGCAACAAAGCAGTAAGGTATAATGAAATCTGCACAATACACAAGTCCAACCTGAGGCATCTCTAATTCAAGACTGGTACAGCTCAGTTAGAGCTTTAAATAATTATATCTCCATTAGTAAATTAATTTTGGAGAGTAAAAGGCTTTTCTATTTTGTACACAACTATTTATTACTAAAAACAGGGAAGCATCTTTTGGAACTTTCTTTAAACCTTTTGAATACAATGCTAAACCAAGATTTCAGGCTTTATTTTCCCCTTCATTTCTTGTTATGTCATGAAGAATCAGCTATGTGGAAGAGATGAGAATGTCTTTGATTTAAATGACCAAGACTTAAGATTGTCTTTACCGTGGCAGAAAATAAAGCTGCTGCATATATTTCCAGTGGCAGTATTATTGTTACATGATATGACAATCATAATCTTTTTTTCTTTTCCTAAAAATATGTCTAAAGAACCACACAGTTTATATACTACATTCAAAATATTTTTCTTCGTTTACATTGATTGCATATTTCAAATCATGTTACAGCTGTATCGCTTAGCTTAAATCAAATAAGGAATCCACATAAATGCATACACACACTTTGCTTGTTTTTAGACATTCCCAGTATTGACAAGATTAAAATATTTTTCTCATTCATTATTTATTGTGATATGATGAAACAGTAAGAGTATGTATTTAACAAACATCACAAAGTAGAGTTAAAATGTGGACACGCTGTTTCATTTTGATTTTGCTGCGACAGTGTTAAGTATGTGACTCCCTGACTGCAATAATGACATCTTGGGGTGATGAAGATTTAAGATGCTTTGCAAGGAAGCAGTGTTATCCCAACTCTTCAGCCATGCTGATTAGGAGCATTATTAAGCAGGTGAACCCAAGAACCAAGTCCTGTTGCAGAGGACTGGGGGATCAGTGCCCGATGCAAGAGCAGCACCAAACCCCTCCATGCACCCATCAGTGCCCAACTGGAATGACTGGAGGCAGTCACACACACCACTCCAACACTTCCACAAGCATCAATGTTTTTTTATTACCAAAAATGGGTGAATGGCAGTAGCTGACAGCTGGAGCTCGGGGTCGAGCAATGCTATATCTGGGTGAAGCTCGGGTACGGGGCAGGTACGGGTGGCTTTGGCTGTGGGGTGTATTTACCTTGGGTTGAAAACTACAGGCACGATCCCAGTTTCCAGCTCACAGTTGGGCACCATTCTGCACATTTCTACTGGCAAAAAAAAAGCAAGGAAGTGCCAAAGAGCAAGCACCACAGCAAAGCAACTGTAACCAAAACTGGTTATGCTGGGCAGAGGAGCAGAGAGATTGCCTTCTGCAGAATGTGGCAGTATCTGGGTTAGAATGTAGAAAAAGACACATTTTAGCCCAAATACTTGTTCTTGTGTACTACAATCTAAATATACCCTCTATGATAAATACAGCAGAATAATCAGAAGGTACCGAATGCTTAAAATGCACCCTTAACAAAGCAAAACAATGTAATGCATATCTTTCTTTACGTGTCAAACAATTTGCCTAACAAATCATAATAATGCAGGATGATATAAAATTCACCCATCAAGCCCAAATGCATGCACGAAGATTACCATGGCAAAGAATTGTGAATTTCATTAAATATGTTAAAGGCAAAAAAAAAAAAAATTCCGCTTTGAAAAATAGTAATCCTGTCTTTCAACAAAAATATTATAGGAAGCTATGAATTTGGTAGATCTGAATAGGATGTTGGTACATGTTTTACTAAGGTAATATAATGGCACACTATTATTAGATCACATTAATCATTACTGTGCCAAAGGCACTGACAGCACCACTGAAAAGGATTGAAAGGGCTGGTAATGGATATAAATTACCCATTGTGTGATAAAAGGATTTTTACTAAGAAGGTAAGAATAAAACAGCAAATTTCTAATATAACTGTTGTGTAAAAACCAAAATAAAAGTAATCCAGTCAGTAATATCCACAAAATCAGAAAGTAAGCACTTTTGAAACAAGATAAAGTCACAATAAAAACTGTATACAATGTAAAATTAATTTCGTGCTGCATAACATTACTATCAATTTAAATAGTTTACATGATGACCTCTATGGTCAAGAGAAAGGTAAGCTTTGTTAATTAAAATTGAGTATGAGCTTCTGCATGCGTATTTTAAGTTTGTGGGCTTGGAATTTTTTTTTTCTTTTTTTCTTTTTTTTTTTTAAAAAAATAATGGCTGCATAACATCCCCCCTGAAATTCAAGACATGCTGAGAGTTTTCTGTTTTGTGCATTAACATCACAACAAACAGCACATCCCTCAGATGGTTTTATTTGGATTCCAAATGCTATTACAAAACGAACCACGTCTTTGCTGAGCTATTTAACCATTTGATTGAAACCATTTGTATCACTAATTGTCCAGTCCTGTACTCCTCCTTTACTCTGGCAAGTATTTCCTGATATTAGTGGGGATCAGTGGAGTGAATTGGTCAAACTACGTCCTTATTTACAGCATTAAAAAACGCACATATCTTCTCTGAAGCTGATGGAATTATTCTAGAATCAAGTCACAGTAATTCTTTTCAAGTCAATTGTCTAGAATAAAATCCAGTAGCTCACATTCAATTAGTAAGTTTTAAAAACTGTGAGCCATACTCTTAAATGATATAAATTCATAAGTACAGACATCTTTTCTGAAAACACTTACGTCTCTACTTAACTTTACTCACGTGAGTAATTCCATTAGCATCAGTAATTCAATACCTGCTTATGCATTTGCAGTACTGAAGCTTTAATATGCCTGGATATCCTCTCACATCAGCTATAAATCAGCACAATTCCTCTGAATCACAGAGTTTCTACTAATTCACAAGATATAAAAAGGAATGGACAACCCAGTATAACAATTAAAATAAAGAAATAACATAAGAATTTGATTTGGGAGCAGAAGCTATCAAAAATTTTGATTTAAGGATCAATTAATGCATGTGGAATGTGGAATTAATTATTGGTTATTTCCTAAGAAGCCAGACTTTTATTTCAAACTGAGGGCCAAATAACCCAATTTTGATTTCACACCTATTTCCACACCAATGTGATTTCTCAGACTTTACAGGAGTACTGCACAGGAATAGCTCAGAGGAAAATCACATATACAATGTAGTACACCCCTCCACCCACTGATTTTCATGGGTGTTCTTCTCATGCTAATATACGACAGAATATGGTTCTTAATAATATGCATGAGATGTTCTATTGAACTTACGGGAGAAAAAAAAAAAAAAACCAACCAAAAAATGATAAAATGAATTTAATCAGGAGTGTCATGGGTTTTTTTAAATCAGCAGTCTGATGATAAAGTAATAAATGATGATTCATCCCCAACACAATTATTACATATCAACCGCATAAAGATGAATGCTCATGATTTTACCAAGCAGAATTTTTTTCTTGAAAAAAACCTATTTGTAGCTCACTACAACCTGAAAGAACTACAATAGAAAGTTTTGCAAGACATAGACATAATATTTTTGAAGACATAAAAAAAAATGTGAGAACAGATTTAAAAATCTAATTTAGGTACGTAATTTTACTTTTTTATTTTAAATATGGAAAAACAAATCTAGACTGAAATCCATAAGCTGATGAAAATATGATGAGAACAGTATAAATATTCTTACCAGTTATTCTTAAGCCAACGAATCTGTTCCCTGGATGAGGAAATTCTTAAAAGACACAGGATAGATACTGAAGGTCACAACTGGAAAAATAAAACCTGTGAGAAATTTAATAAGTCAAAACTCAGTGTTTGAATCCGACATTTACATTAAAATATTACAATGCCACCTCAAGCAGACAATCTACAGGACAGCAGAGAGCATTAAGAATTACAATATTAATGGGATTACCACATTTTATTTTTTTTTAGTTTCCATTATGTACGTGTTTGGTGGTCATTTCATATTTGGAACTGAAAACTTCTTTTAGTTCTGGATTGTTTTGAAAGGGAAAACCTCCTCTCAAGATAATGATGAGGAACAGAATGAAATTCTTCTGATCCTTTCCCCTAGACAGTACAGCAAAAGAGGACAAAACAGGATAAAACAAAAGTTGCATAGCATACTCCAGAAACCCAGTTATTCTCTTTGACATTGATATTCTAATCTTTCAAACTGAGTAAAAAGAGAACAGCTACTAATTGTATTTTTACTTTTTTTTAAATTCCATTTTATAACAGAAATAAGTCCTTTGTAGATGATCTCATCTAATAAACCCGACTTAAAAGAGATAAGAGCCAGCAGTAAAAGCCAAGCAGAATACTTCCAAGATATTTGTCAGTAGTGAATTTAGGGCCATTACATTAGTAAGCAAAATAGGGACAAAAACAAAGGGCGTTCTTAGAGCAAAATAAAGTTCACTCAACTGAAGCTATAATCTGAAGAATTTATGACTGAGAATTCTAACTATGTTTATGCCTATGAATGTCTAACAAATAAAATTAAAGGTCACTTCCAAATAATACACTTTGTACATCTACTTCAACCAAACCCTTTCATCCAGCAGGCTCTGAAACCCCAGTTCCAGCACCCAGCCTCGGGGCTTCACCTTCCCAACACGGGTTGGCCAGAGAAGCACTGCCTGTGGTAGCCAGTGTGAACAGAACTGCAGCCTTCATTTCTGGGGGAAATAATCAGGAGCTTGGCCATTGGGCTGCATTTGGTTTAAATTTGTTTTAATCCTTCAGCACCGGCAGGAGCACACTGCTGCTCAATGCTCCTTGTTGGCTTGGAGGGTAAAAACAATTTTGAGGGCTCCTCTTGATGATGAAAACAGTATGAAATAATTCTGAAAACAGAAGTTCACTAATAAGCAGCACATCCCTCCCTTAGTGCAATACTGGCACAACACTTCTATCCTCTAAGGTCTCAGCAGTCTCCACCTTGTCAGGATGCCATCCAGTGCCAAGTGCTCCTGCAGTGTCCCACTCTGTGCACACCACCTCCTCCTTCCCCTTTGGCTCCCCACCACACCAACCCCTCATTGCTATGGTGGTGATGGTTCACCATAAGGCTTCCCAAATCCTGCCGGTTCCCTCCTCGCTTGCAGGCTGAACCAGGCTTTGCCACATGTTTCAAAACCTTTTCCAAGTGATAATTCTGCCATACAACTTTTCTGACACAGGCAAATTGCTCCAATTAAAGCTTCAAGCCCTTTCTTAAAAACCCACATTTCCACAGCAAACCACCAACTATCCTGCAGTAATCACCTGGATTGCCGTCCCCACTGCTCCTCATACCTAGGAAGACATTCTTCCCTGCTCTCTCCTCAAGGCCAATTTTCTTCTACCTGCCAGTTATCTCTGGGTTTATATTTGAATTATAATCCCTGAACAGCAAAGCCTGTTCTCCATGAGCCACTTTCCTGTGGAGCTGAATGGGTGGTGCGCAGGTACAAGGTTTTACTCAGACCCATATCAGTGGGTAAACCCCGCCATGTGAGAGGAAAACCATTGTGAAAGTCAAGAGAAGCACCTACAGTGTTGACTGGAGAGAATAAAAACCACTTTGTAACTGCATAAAGGAAACTTCTGTCATCAGATTTGGCCTTTCTAAACATGAAATTGTATCTAGATAGGATTCAGATCCCATTTATGAAGGCCCATACCATTTTAGAATTTAAATAAGTGAATTTCAGTTACTATATTTCAACACATAGGAACAGAAAATTCCTGGACTGCTGCACATAAACATAGGTCCCATCCAACATTTTCAGTTGCACAGTATCTAAAAACAGTGACAGCTTGTTTGTCTGGAATTTCTGCTCTTGCTGATGCCTTAAAATCTTGAAGAAATACCTTTCTAGTGTTTACTTGCAGCTCATTCAATGTAAAAGCCAAGGAACAGAAACAAAGATAATAAACTGTTAGGTTTCTAAAAGATGTTATCTTGATAAACAGGTTTTTAGTACTCCTACACCAACATCATAGACCACATTTTTTGCTATGCTATTACAAGGCTACTTGTGTTTAAAAAAAATTCAGCTTTTACATACACGCTCATGACTTGCAAAATTCCAAGAATGATTCTCAAGGGGCTTTCACTAAGATGCTTTATAAATTCTGATGACAGACAGAACACAGTAAGGCTTCATCTCTTAAAGTCCTGTACTGATTTGTTTGGAGGCTTCATGTCATTGATCAGCATGTCAATGTCTCTTGCAATCTGCTTTCCAGTTCATGACTGAGTGAACCCCTCAGGTTTAAAACCTTAAATGATTTAAGGTCTTTGATACATAACCTTACGAACAAATTGGGAAAATCTGTAGCTTTACACATTAAACTGTAACAGAAATGATTTAAAGCCTTATAAAAAGGTATTTTACTTACCTGTGCTAATATTATTCTAACACATTTGACACTGACTATGTAAAGTAGATATTTTAAAGGTACAGGCAGCAAGCTGCTTGGAAACAAATTAAGACAGTTCCACTTAGGTCAAATTGGGCCAGTTTACCTGTGTCTAATACACTCCCTGGCATTAAAAAATGGAACCATGAATCCTTGCAGACCAATTTATTACAGTAAGCCTCCCACAGCAACACTGCTGTGCAGTTGCACTTGGCTCAGTGAGTGATCCAACACACCTCCAGAGAAGAAAAAACCCCAAAGATCTTCTCAAACAGTATGACAAAAATAAAAACTAGTGGCAAAACATAACTAGGGTTTGATGGCACAATTTCTGTTCATTCTTAAAACATGCTTTTGTAGCTCCTTCCTTGAAGTGAATTAGAGACATGAAAGGGAGAAAGTAATCTTGTCCCACTGATAAGCAGGGGCCAGAAGGATTTCTGCAGGTTACAGATGGAAACCTAACACACAGCAAGAGAGAACAGAAGCTTGAGCATGAACTTATTCTGAACAACAGGACTTTTCCCCAAATGCTGAGACTAAAAGGCTTCATTGTGTGGCTCTTAGCAGCACATCCCATTCCTGTTCAACTCAATGTTAAACCCCTGCTAATCTCAAGGAGACAAGGCTCAGGCCCTCTGTAAAAGGCATACCCTTTTTGATGGAATGAGGTGTCATGTTTAAATAATTATTCCCTATCAGCTGCTTTTTGAGGGCCTCTTGAATTGCCATGGCATTGCTGCTCTCACCCTGGGCACATCAGAGATGCAGGGACAGAGATAGGCAGGGAAGGAAGCTCAATGACAGAACAAAGCCAGCCCAGGAGCCGTGCAGGACACCCTTCCCAGGCCTCCATGTGAGCACTGCAGTCATCATAAATGCAGGATGGGACTGGCGGGGCCTGAAGGGTCCAGTTAGTGTCACTGGGAGTTACATGCATAAGTGAAGAGAGATAAACAGTCCCTAAAGCAGGATGCTGGAATACATCTCAGTATTTTTCCACTGTTCCCGAAAAACATGAGAGCTGACACCACTTTGCTCAGGCTGGGGCATGGTTTCCACCCGTGCCACCACCGCCTCCCCAGCCATGTACCAGTCCCCATTTTCAGACCTTCCTCCCTGTGTGTGTGCCCTGCCCATGCACTCAGAGGTCTCCAATACATCAAGCTGTCTGCCTATAAATACAAGATATTTAAAAACTTAAAGCTAACCATGACAGGATTTGTCCACATCTCCTGGCAAACCTGTGGTGTTTGATCTAACATCCTTTCAGGGAAGCTCCTTTACATCACCAAGATCATGAGACAAACTATTGCTCTCATTTTTCCCTCCTGATACAAGTAAGCAAGAAACAGCAAAGAGAACAGAACAGGAATGCACATCCTTTTAACTCCTGGGGAGCCAAGGGGTTTGCAAAAATATTTTATCAGAGGGACAACTCTCTTATGCTGCTCAGGTTTTTTCCACTTGTTTGTGCTTCAGACATCCCATTTTGCATTTATTTTGTGCAGCTTCTACCTTGCTGTGATTTTTGGTACTAACACCACCATTAACTTGTCCCTGTTAGGACAAGTTGTTGGTTGCAAGATGAATCACTTCAGCACGGTGCTGCTCCTGCCCTTTGTGCTTATCCAAAGCCCTGAAAGTCA
>VWZP01000395.1:327787-372787 GCA_013396995.1 Dicaeum eximium | reverse complement strand
ACAGACAATGGCAGCCCCAGCTCCTCACACATCCCTGTCAAAGGAACCCTGTTTCTGAATAATTTACACAACATTTAGGTGAAAATATTTTGTATTTTATTCAGTAGATGCATTTTTTTAATATAATGAGGCCCTCATTAAAACCAATATGTGTGTCATATTGTCAGGCAAATATATGTTAAAATGTCACTTTGAATATGAAATAATACATTTTTAGGGGCTTGACTCATTAAAATAAAATATAGGAAAAAGAAAATTTCTCTGGTAAGCCTTTAAGAGCTGGGCAGGAAATATTTTCCTGTCCTGCAAAAAGTTTGCGATTCTTTTTTTTTCCCCACCCTCTGCATTTCAGAGAGATCACAATCCTGCGAGGGTTTCCATGAAAATAAAAGTTGAATAAACCAGCAGGATACCCCCTGTGACTCTCCTTTCCCTCTGCACCCACCGGGTGCAAAGCTGAGGCTCTGGGCTGGCAGGTCTCACCTCACCCCGCACACAGCCTGCAGCCTCAGCCAGGCTGCTCCTCCTCAGTGATAGCATTCACTGGCCAGGAAAAACACCTCTATGCAAAGCCATGCCCAAAAGGCAGATGGGGCTCCAGCCATGCCCTTGGAGAGTACAGGTCCTGCCCCCTTACCACAACCACACTTCAGGCAATTCAATCCAAATCCATCCATTCCTAAATGAAAGCAGTCAAAACTTACATGTTCCAATTCAACCATTTTGTCAGAGATCTGCCCGTCAAGACCAACCATAATCCAAATTTATTTGTGTTTAAGCAGACAAAACTCCTCTGAAGTCATCTGCATCCACATGTTTAGGCTGTAGATGCAGACCAAAGATGTCAGAGGAAGCAGTAAAAAGCTACAAGTAAAACACCACAAAAAAGCAAAAGTATGCCCCTCGCAGATCTGCAATAATCATTGGCATATCAACACTGACAAAGGCCACAATTATTTTCTTCTGCTGTCCAGATGCTGCAAAGGAATACAACAGCTGTGTTTAGGCAGCAGTGCCAGGGAAGGGCAGTGCAGGCCCCTCTCACCTGTCCTTCATCCCTCCCCTTGATCCTTCCCCAACCTGCAGTACAAGCCCTTTTGGTCAAGCCTAAGAGGGGCTCCTGAGAGCAGCCCCCCAACAAAAACAGCTGCCCCAAAAGCCTTCAAGACAGATTTCTCCATTCCTGATAAAAGCATTATTTCATGAGGACTGGCACCTGAAAGCCACTTACAAACAGTAAAGCAGAACCTTTTTATTAAGGTGTACACAAAGATCCAGGGCAGGACAAGCCTACAGGAGCAAGCCAGCCTCAAAACATTCAGTGGGCCAGTTCTTCAGCCACTTAATAGAAAACCCTTAAAATGAGCAACCTTGGATTCTTCCAGAGTCTTCCTAAGATCTGTAGGACTATTTCACTTCAGTTCGCCTCTGCACTTCTATGGCTTTTATGTGCAATTAATGACAAAAGTTTAAGGGTTTGCAGGCCTAAGCCCACTACCTTTTAACTGCTGAAAAGATTTAAACTATTTTTTCACTTGTATTCATTTAGGGATAGGTGTGACCTGCAGGATTTTGGTATGGAACAGAATAAAATCTCCAATTCTGGGGCATCTCAGAAGCACCTCTTTTGGGAATAGGTAAGTGCCAAATGACAAAAGGCAGTTTTATTCTGTATCTAGTTCCATGGGAGGGCCCCAGATGATGCCATAAACAAAATTTGTAGCAATTACAAAAAAAAAAATCCATACAATAACACGGTCAGGTGCTAAGGGAGTATTGAAGAGTTTTTAGGGTGTTGGAGCCTAATTGGCACCAGGAGCAACAACTATCCACTCATACACAACTCAATTCTACTTCTAGAAAACAATCATCAATTCACAGTTTTAAAGAGAAGAAAATATAAAATACTTATGAAATGATAGCTTAGGAAAATGCATTTTTCATTCCTAACTATCTAGTTAGTGCATCAAATTACAAAACACCATCTGAGGCAGTTTGCACCACATCACATAAGAGGACATTTCATGAGTGTTACTGCTCTCATCACAGTCTAGTAGAGAAGGAAAGAGGGAGTTTGTTTATAGATTCTTTCTTGTTTGTTTTACATTTTCTATGTAGAAAAAAAAAATCCAATAACCCACAAAAAGATGTAGGTCAAATGTTCTCATCTCAAATCTTCCTTGATAAGTAGCAATTTAAGAAGTCTATATAAAAATGTGTTATTCCCTTTCAGCTCATAGGAAAAAATGTTTCAGAAATAGCACATAAAAAAATATTCAATGTCACTAAAACTGGAATAGAAAATGTTTTATAGATTAACAAACATTGTAATGAATTTGCACAACCTTAACTGACTGTATACATAGCATAATGAAACGGTCTACATCCTTTCAAAGAAAAATTAGGTATTCCAGCACATAGCTTTAGAAAAGCATTGTTCAGAAAAACCTGCATTTTTTCCCAGCTACCATGTAATTTGTGAGATGCATTTTTAAATGATCTGCAACTGCAGCAGGCTTCATCAGTCAGATGATACAGATAGATAATTCACCAAACTGTCACATGATCTTCCATCAGTCTAAAAGATGTGAATATATTGCCACAAGCTTTGGGAATAATGGGTGCACCTGTTTACAGTGTCACCTCTGTTTGCTAATTGTCTCCTTGAGCTACATTTTACTTCTAATGCATTTATTTTTGACAGGCAGTGTCTATTTAGAAATCACATTACTTCAAGTGCAATTGTTCTTTTGTCTATCAAGTAAATGAAGTGTTGTTATACAGATTTCAGGTTCTGATTAGTGAAGTATCAGCACACCACAAAGGTCAATCAGTTATTTACCTGAAGTAATAGAAGTATGACAGGCCCCCTAGATATCCTCTAGATCATGGTATAGCTCATGTTAGTATCAATATTTTATATTTGAAACACCTATACATACACCTTAGTTTGTACATATATATTACATAAATGTATTAAATGTTCTAAAATAGAGTATTGCACATTCCCTGAAGAACATAAGGACAGAAGCACTCAAGTGGAAAATATCAATGTCAGTGCAAACCCAACTCTTCTTCCCCAGTATTTCAAGTTAAGCCAAGATAATGGTGTTAACCAAGGTGTCAGTTTCACAAATATTTTGCAATTGTTTGGGCACCTAAGCTGTCACACCAAGAAAACTAATGCTTTAAAAACACTTTATTTCATTGTGCTTCCTGCTTTTTATATAACAGTGAAGCAAAATTTATTTAAGGTTACTTGCATTAGCTTCAACTAATAAGATGCCATAAGAAATTAAGATGAGCCACTTGAGGTCTAAGAAAGACCACAGGGGATTTTCATTCACACCCATACCCTCATGTCTGCAATGTTATCAACATTCAGTTAAATAACATGTCTCAATAAGTACAAAACCCTGTCTCCATATATATATAGTAACATATTCAAGTAGAACTATAGTATCAAACAGGAAATTTTGAAAACCTAAATCAGCACATTGATCACAGCCACTTCACTGCATATATATTGATCCTATACACGCACACACACAAAAAGACATTTTAACTGTTTATTACCAAGGTGGAAAATACTATTACTGTAGTGAAAGCAGTGGCTTGTCAAAGCCTCATTATTTCTCTTGTTCTTCTGCCCAAGTGCCACATCCCACGGCTCCACCATGCAAAGACAAAAAGAAGCAGGAGAGCAAAATAATTTTCTAAAACAAAGGCAAGGTCCAAAGCTGACAACTGCCCATCCTCACAGAGGTCTGGGCACAGCAATCTCAGGGACTTACCAGGGATTCCCAGCCACCATTGCTCTTTCACCAGTTTGCCAAAAGAAACACAGACAAAAAGCCACGCATGCCTTAAGTCACATTCTAAATTGGCTCCCAGGAGCATTCCTACCTTGTTCACTAAAGCACAGGGTATGTTTTCACAGTGTTTAGCATATGCTACGTAACCTGAGCAGGACTTGTATTGTTCCAGTAGTTGTTTTTCTAAAGTATGTTCCCATCAGGACCGTAATTACATGCAAAATCCTAGAGTTAGAATCATTCATAAAGTCACTTTAAATTTTCTCTAACACTTTCTAGCAAGATTAAGGCAGGTCTTTAAACAGAATATGGAAGAAATCACAAATCTTGAGCACAGATACAGACCAATGATAAAAGTTCAAATTACTCCAGGTAACTTTGTGTATTCCACAACTCAAAATGATATAGGGAAATGTCCCCTGATGTATTTTGAAGAGCAGTGTATTTTTCAGGTATTTCTGCAAGTCTAAGCAGATAAACAACAATTTAGATAGACTTAATCATTCATGAGGATCATATAGACCTGTATTTATGCCTGAAGCTTCTGAAAACTTGAGTCTGAAGTTCTCAAGCCACACTTCTCCTGCAGCTTCTAAGGGTAAAAATCACAAGTGCCATACTTAGCAGCAGCAGGATTGAGCCTGATGCCTGTAAAAGAGGCAATGGACATGGAATTGCCATTTCCTTGCTAGCCCAACATCTCTTTGGGAGCATGTGTCTCCTACTATAGCCTGATGTTGCAGAAAAGAGATCATTTATGTGGAAAGTGTACAAGTTTATTGAATAATTTTACACCTACCCCAAGAGTTATTGTTTTCTTTTACACAACAGCAAGCAATCTTTAGGATATCATTTTGCATACAGAGAAGAGGATACTCTAGCAATAGAGCTGCTTGCCTGAGACTGAATCCTGCCCAAGCACTTTTTCTGCACACAAACAGTCTTCTTGAAATCAATGAGATTCCTTGAATGAGCTCTTCACACAAGTAAAAGGATCAGGGTCTTAAACAGCAGAAAGTATGGCCAGCCATGTTAACGTAACAGACAGGAGGAGGCCTCAGCAGTGGACTGAAGCACAGCCACCTACCACACATGGTTAATGAGAAGTGACAGGTCACATTCAGGTGAAATGTAAGGAGGGGCACTTCCCTGCCTGGAACAAAACCTGTTACAGAGGTCTGAGCTCTGCTTCGTGTGTAGTATCAGGTAGTAGCAACACAATTAACCACCATCCAATGAATTGCCAAAGCTTTCCAGCATGGTGATCACCAAATAACACAACAAACACCCAGGAGACACAGAAAACACAACCATCTACCTTCCAGTACCCACAACTAGACCACAGGAGACTGTCCAGCCCTGGAGACCAGAGGAGAGATTCAGCACAATGCCATGAAAAGGCATCCAGGATGTGAAATCATCCTGGGATTTTATGTACATGTGCCAGGGAGCTTTCCAAAAACACCAAGGCACTGTTTGCCTGATTACCCTGGGTTCCTCTCACTTCTAACACAGTTCACCTGCATGCCTCCCAGACAGCACCAGCACTGGCATGAGGCATCTCACCCATCAGATCCTTTCCTCTCCCTTCTTCCCCCTGCAAACACCTCACAGCACTGATGAAGACCCTGCCAGCCTTTGACCCTATTTTACCTCAACTTCTGAACCTCTCCATAACTGACAATGGAAACATTTAATTCTGTTTCAGTCACTGCGTTTCTCTTCTATTTAATATATATTTTAATACTGGAAGGAAGAGGGGGTGAGGACACAGCTCTTTCCAAGCAGAACTAATCCTCCTTTGAGGACAGGCGAGCCCCGCACAGCCGTCGAACCCAAACGGCAAGAGGCTCTGGTTAGCTGGGGAGGCTGCACATCTCAGCAGGTTGTAAAACACGGATAAACAACAAATTATAACTTAGTGGCAACTTCCGTTCTCCCCCTGCAGCCCGGGATGTGCGAGACTGGCCGCTGAGCGCGTGGGTAAGTGTGGGGAGCACATATGCACCAGCAGAGTTTATAGTGAAGGAGGGGAGCTTGTGGGTGGTAGCAATTTAAAAAGCAGCTGTGTGTATGTTTTTCCTAGTTAGACTGTGAAATCACAAATGGTGGAATCAGCACTGTAAGCTTAAAACCACGTTAACCCACTTGGCTGCGTTTTATTGTTAACTTTGCGTCTACATTTTTCCCTTATTTTTATGAAGAACGCAGAAGAACTCCTCATCCCAACCACCTCCTTTTATTAATAAGAGGATAAAATGTCACTAAGTATTTCCAATGTAGCAATAAAAGGGTGAAGAATTAGAAAGTATTATAAAACAGGACATTTGTGGCCAGAGCCTTTGGAACATTCATACTGTTACATATACTTTCTCTAAGTAATCAGGAATGTATTGGTATTTTTAAATTATGTATCTCTAATAACACAAAAGTACTTAAGAACAGAAATAGACAGTAATGGAAAATGCAGTCAACTGTTGACAACATATAGAATTTCAGAAAATAATTTACAGAGAACAGCACAGCAGATGAGTCAAAATTTTCTCAAAAATATTTCTTGCCTCCGATAGTCCAATGTAATTCATTTTCTATCTCTGTTCATTAATCATTGTTAAAATTAGTGATCCATTTCTTCCACTCTGCCATCTGCACTCAGCTTCGTAACAAACATGACACCTTCCTGCATAATAAAACCTGACAACTACGAGGATGCATTTCCAAATAGCTTTCTGCATATTTGCACCTCTATAACTGATTCCGTTGTCAGACAAAAGTGGATTATTTAACCAGAGTTCTTTCTTTATCAATTCAGTACACAGACGTGTGCTTGTGAGGGAGTGCATGCATGTGTGTGTATAAAATGATCAAGAAAAAATCACTTAATTTGAATTAAAAACAAGATATACTAGTTATCTTTGAATTCTCATGGTAGGTAAAATTGATCATATATATGTATGTTAGTTTTAATCTTCTACTATGAAGCTTAAGGATGTAACATTTGGATTGGCTTCATCTTGTAAAGTTTGCATACACTAGAATTATCCTGACACTCCAATTTCCTCCAAAAGAAAAAAAAAAATCATATCCAGCTCGGTTTTGTTTCCCAGCCTTTGATCACTGACAATTTCAAATAAATATTTTTAAGATAAGATGAAATATCCAAGCAATGAGAAGATATAAAAAAGTGCACAGATAAATAATTAAAATTCAGGATGTCATTTCCATCCTGTTCAGGCTAGCCTCTAATCTCCTGGTGACAGACAGGGGACCAGAGAACAGGGTTTGGTTCTTGGTCTCTTTCCATTCCATCAACAGACTTGGAAAGCCATGGCAGCAGGGCATCTGAGTGGTCCCTCAGTAAACACTAATTACACTTAGATCCCACTGATTAACAGAAGCTGCAGTCCTCAGCACACTGAAAATCAGGCTAATGGTGGCAGCATCAGGCCATCCACATGCAAGTCAACATGAACCATTCCAGCAGCTGTGAGGAATCCGGTGCCCTGCTCACAGCTCAGTTTTGTGAGCAGAACTGGTCAGCCACGAGAGCCCCCGTCCACTCCTGCTCCAACCTGCTGGGCTGTGGGGAGGGGACACTGAGGAACACAAAGCTGCACACCAGAGTCCTCTGAAGGCTAAAAAAGTTATCAAAACCTTTAAAATAGTTTCAGTCAGACCTGAACAGTATACTGATCTTTAACTGGAATTTGAAAATAATCATTTTTTCCAACAGATAATGTGATTGCTCCATAGCAGCCTCAAACAGTTGTGCCTACGACAAGGTCTGCATGTGCCCCGTAACTGCAGAGGGACAAATAGAGCATTAAAGATGGGAACTGTTCCTTTTCCATCAGTTTACTCAATGGTAAGTTTTGAGTCACGGCCACCACAGCCACCTGCAGCCACATACTGGTTTTACCTGCAGGCCAGGTGAGCCATGGCCAGCGAGCATCCCCCAGGCACAGCACAGCTGCTGCACACACACCTGGCCAGTGTTGCCCTGGCAACACATCCAGGGCTTGGGAGAGGCACCAAGGGCTGACAGCACCCACTGCTAGGTTATGCTGTGTTCAGGAGACCACACTCAGTGCCCAGGTTTGCCAGCTGACCTACTCACTACCCTTGGACAAGCTGTCCCTCTTCCCCATGCCCCCACTTCCCATTATTAATGGAGACACCGACACTTGTCTCCATTGCAACCCACTGACAAGAAAAGCTGATGGCTTTCAACAGCATCCCCCTCTAGAACTCCTACAAGCAAACTGTCTCAGTATAATTTAGTTAACACATCTTCCCTCACTGCCCCAGATTTCAACTCTGCACTACCACCAGTATTATTCCTCTCTCTGATAAATTTGTCATAGAAGCTGTCAGTGGAGAAAAGATCTTTCACTGCTAACATAATGAAAAGCATATATGACACAGCCTTTTTTACATCATACATTTATATCCAACAAGAGCATATATTGCAATGCTTCTTTTTGCAAAATATAAGGCAGAACTTGAGTACGAACCCAAAGGGTCAAATCCAAATTGAAGCAACATCTTCAACATACATTATGAGAAGCAGCAGAACATTTGAAGAACAAAGGCCCCAGTTCTGCCTTCAGATGTGTGCCTCTGCTTACACATGCACAACAGGCCCAAAGGAGACCAAAGTTTCTGCAAAAATTTTTTTCAGAAAGCTAAATAATTATTATCTCGAATGAAGCCTTAAAAAAATAAATAAATTGATCTGGTTTTTGATATAACACTATCTAATACAACAGCAAATGTATGACAATTTTTGGAAGAAAATCTGCATCTGACATGAAAGTGTCTGTTCAAAATTTAAACCAGATGTGATATATAACAGCTGAAATCTAAGTTTTGGGAAAATTCAAGATGCAGAAAGGATGTAGCAACTGACTTCTGCTGGATACTGCAACGGTAAGAGAGCCCTCTTTTTAAAGCATTTAGACTGGAACATTTTTAGGTACACAGAAACTTTAATAATACTGGTTGGTATTATCTTTCTAAAATACATTTTATTTTGTGATCTAGGGTTTATTGGGGGGTTTTATTTGTTCTGTTTACTTATTTTTTTAGTTTTTTCTCCATCTGGAAATTGGCTGTCTAGCCTATTTATAAATTTTCTGTATGTTCCTGTATAGCACTCAGTAAGCACTGGAGAACAACTACTAACTATTCCTTTTATTCCTCCCTTAAAAGAAAAAAAATCAAACAGGCATTGTCTCTATAGCTGCCTCTTTTGCCTTTTAGTTTCCTTTTTTCTTCACATGTCTGCATACTGACACATTCAATTTCAGGTTATCAGCACATCTGAATTACAGAATACTGATGGGGATAGAGGGCAGGCCTCTCTGGACTGATTAGCATCATTTAAGAAAGCATTCACTTGCTTGCTTCATTGGCTGCAGGGATTCCATGATGGGTGGCCTTTTAGCATTAGAAGTCAATATGGAGCAATCTCATTTGAATTAAATATGGACAAAAGAAAAGATTTGATTGTGGTTATTCATAGCTAACCTTTTAATTTCACAAAGCTCTGAAATTTGGGAGTTTGTAAGCCCTAAAACTTAAATATACTTAGTTTTTCATTTCTTTTCAATTCCCTTCTCTTCTCCTCCTCCAGTTTTTATGTACTTTTTAATTTGTGCAAAACTTAAACCAGAAGCTTATTTCAAAAGAAATGTCTGGATGAATATTCAGGAAAACCTTTTAACCTAGTTAAACCTACACTGACTATAAAAGGAGGAATGCCTGATTCTAATCCATAAATGTATGTAAATCCACACTGAAAAACATATTTGTCTCTATCAGACTCATACTTGTTTCTGAATGGACCATAAATGCAGCCAAGTATTTCATTAGCACAAATAATTATGTATGGCCAGTCATTATGATCTTCGTTAACAAGGGCCTAAGTCCACGGGAAGGTTGCAGTGATTTAAAGTACAGCAACAAAATCTGATCACAGGGAAAAAAATTTCTAGTCTTTGGTTAAAGTAAAATTACTCTATGAACCAATACATAAAATACAAATAACAAGTTCCACCTAACCAGTAAAAGCACAGAAATGTGTAACATCAAGCTACAGAAATAGTTGGGAGAAAATAAGTAAAGCTTGAGTTTTCCAAGAGATCAAACGAAATTAAGTGCAAAATTTGACTTCCAAGTAGATGAAAGCACAAAACGTGTAGCCAACCTCTCTGAATATCTGATCCCTCTGCACTTGAAGACAGTGGGAGTTTTGCCATTAACTTCAATGGAAGCAAAATCAGACATTGAGAAATTAAGTGGAAATGGCTTTTGCTGAGCTGGGCTGACTGCCATGATATGGGATAAGCTCAGCCTATGAGGAACAGAGAATAAATATCACACTACTTGTAGCACAACTTGTCCCTTTTGCTGCCTATCCCAACAGACCAGGCTTAAATTTGAAATACACAGTCAACTCCAGTCCAGACAATTTCGTAGATATCCTGATGAAGGAGAAAAGTACTAGAAGTCCCTCAGTGGACTTGGTGTCTCATGGAAAAAGATTCCAGTAAATCATTCCTGTGTTGCTGACACCACCGAATCTGGAATCAAGGCCTGTTTAAAGCCTTTCCATGGATCATGTTAAAGGTTAAACCAACCCCTTAAAAAGCAGCACGGAAACACTACCTGCATTTAGACCTTCTAGTTGTTTTATGGAAGTTAGGCTTGGAACCATCCAAAGCACTCACAGAACTGCTCCTGGATTCCTCAATATTTTAGTTTGTTTCTGCTGTTCTACTACAGAGCACCTAGAGGAAAGAGAACGGAGGTAGGGAATGTGTTTCCTGAGGAAAGATATGCATTCAACTTCTTCAAATTCCAAGTTTCCCTTCTGTACCCAGTTTAACAAAAGAATTTTGATTTTAATTTTTTTTCAAACCAACATTCCAGACCTCTGCACTCTCTCATGCAGCACTATATCAACAGTATCCTTAGCATGCATTTTGCTCGTTTTCAAATGGAATAAGTCTAAATAAAGACACAAAAGCACTTGGGAGCACTTTCACTGCAGCATAAGCATTCTGCAAAGGCCCTTCACAAATGTTTCCAATATGCTTTATACTGCAACCCAATGTGCAACTTCTAAACTACACCACCACAAGTAAGAAATTAGAAATGTTGAGGGCTATTGAACACTGAATTTTCACAGTGCATCTGCACAAAGTTATTTAGCACAGATGTTTCTGTAATTGTGATCCACTGGAAAAACTTAAAGTGTTCAATGGCCCTCACACTTCCACCTGCAGAGCAGTACTGGTCTAGTACAACTATGCTGAACTGTAACATATAAAAAGCAGCAGCAGAGGCTGGATCTGACTTTGTAAGGATTTTCACAAATAGTGTTATTCTGCTTTGTTTGTGAAGGGGTGCCACGATTTTGGGTTTTTTCTTTTCGTTTACAAAAAGACCCACATATTAAAAAGGGGTGAAATAGATTTTACATGCCTGGCTTTGAACCTGGGAATCTCCCACAGTGCAACTAATTGCATTGCCAACAAGACACAGGAGTACACCCACAAGCAGCATAAAATGTAACTGTGAGGGGTGTGATGGTAAGTCTTTATAAATAATACATTCATCCCAAGGTGCACTTGTGTCTGTGTTGTTAATGTAGGTATTTTTTCATTAGTAGCCGTAAAGATATCTGGGCAGGTGAACATCAATATGCCTCCAAAGACAATAAAAATTGGGAAGCAAAAGAACAGGACTTGTTTGTTAAGCAGAATGGTTGGAGAGACTCAGTTTGTACAAGAGGAAAAGGAAGTGAAGCTCATTACAGCGACCCTATCTCTCCTATGCATTCCCATGGCCTCAGAAATTCCCAGGAGAGCATCACCCTATCCTAACTGTCCACCAAAGAGTGTGTCTGAGAGATGCAGAAACAGGCAGTACCTTCCTGCCCTCAGGAATGACTGACTGCAGGCAGCACCAACCTGGTTAAAGAGCACTGAGTAAGGACCAGTAACTTCGGCTAACCCCTCTTGTATATCCCCCAAATGGGATTATACAGATTCTTTTGGCTGAGAAAACAAGAGGGAATTGATTAGAGAAAAGATTATAGGCCCTATAAGGATAAAACAATTTTGATATTAAAAAAAAATCTAAGAAGGCTATCAGCACACATTGGGTTGTAGAAGTCCATAAAAATTTAGCAATAAGTTGCTGGGTTTCAAAGCACAAATCCATGATGCGGACTCCTATTTTGAGCCATAAAAAGTGAGGATAATGGCTAAGTTAGCATTTGAAAATTGGCTGCAGCAACCGCTAAATACATTTTTCAGAGCATATGAACAATAATATGACAATTGCTCCCAACTAGATAACCACTTTGTGCTGCTGTCCCACCAGATCTAACAAATGTATCCATGCCAGTGCCTCAGCAGGAGAGCAGCCAAGATCACTTAATTGCTCCAAGAATCTATATTTTTACCATTCTTGTTGCTAAGTTGTTTCTTATCTCATTTGCTACAACACACTTCTACCATCTCCAATTTTCTGTGGAGTCCCACAAAATGATGTTTCACCCTTCTCTCCTTCTCTGTTTTCTTACTGGGTCATGTCTTTTTTTCCCATGTGCCTTCTTCCAGGTTTATGTCACTGACACCCACACCTACCTCCGACAACTGTCACCATCTGAGCTTTGCACACCTGTCTGCACCTGAGACCACCTCTTCCAATTATGTTGCTGTCAATTTAAGCTTGAATGGATAAAGTGGAGCCATGTATCTTTCCTTTCAATCTGATGCCATTCCCTACTTTGTCACTGTTCATGTGCAATGCCATTTCCTTACCTCAGTGTCACTCCTTATTCTGTCTCAAAGATTTCAAGTAACTCCCAAACCTGCTGCTTTTCCCCATGCCCTAGTTTAAGAAACAACCTCTTCTTTCTAAGCAGAGACTCTTCAACTTCTCCATCCTGACTGCTACTGCAACTACTTCTACTTACTCATTCCCAAATACTCAGCTCCACCCCAGCACAGACAGCTGTTCCCTGAGTAGGCCCAAGTGTTCTGCAATAGAAACAATAAATAATTAAATGATAATGAGGAGACAGCATGCTGATAGAGGAGGTGGCACTACATCCTACAAGACAGCACCGAATCAGTGTGCCAAGATAATAGAGAGAAACCAGGCATCTATAAACTGAATTTTCATTTAATTCTGAGAAGCAGAATTCTGGTTGGCCATAGTAAACATCTGACAGTAGTGCACAGAGCTTTGATTGTATTAAATTTACCACCCTGGGATACATTTTAAGGGATGTGCATAATGGGCTTTTGAAAATTGAACGCAGGGCCAGAAGCCCAAAGCCATGCAAGCTCTTGACCCTTATGCAGGCACCAAACTCCCACTAAAATGTAGCTCAAGTACCTCAAAACCCAAAAGGCCACACACTTCAGAAGATATAAGCCACAGGCACGTAGTTCCCTAAGACACTTTTGAAGTCCTAACCCCTGGTCAAATGCTATCTTAAATGCGACCATCCTACCACCTCAGCTCTCACAGCAATTTTATCTGGTTGATGTATTTATTCCTGTCCTGTTCTGCTCCAGGCTGTAAAAATAGCTTTATTCTTCCACCTTAGAGGTGGGTGGCTGCTGCTCAATGGGAAACCTTCTTAAGCAACTGTTTCAGAGTCATTGTGTTAAACTCGTTAAGCGCAGAAACTTTAGGGCACTTGAGTGAAAGTTCGCAGATAAGCTCACGCTCCTCTTCTAACCAAAGACCTAATCAAGAAACATGAAAATAACGTGTATTGCACAAAACATTCACTCAGTCCTGTTTCACACTAAATCTCATGGTGTTTAAAACCTTGGCACATTTTCGGGTTTCCAGCTACTCTCACGGCACACCAACATGAACAGAAAGAAGCTGCCTTGAAATAACCATTTCTAAAAGCTTTTGGTCGCCGACTCCTTCTGTGTTAAAACACCAACCCCTTTTCATGCAGGAGGAGGTATTTTCATGTTCAGGAGGCAAAAATTTAGTCTCAAAAATAAATAAAGGAAGAAATGTTAACAGTAAAAAGGTAATAGGGAAAACAAGAGGGGAATTAAAGCTGAAATGTCATCCTTAACTCACCCCCACCGTGCCCAACTCTTGCAGGGGTCCTCTAACAATTGGTAATCCTTCATAGTGTACCATATGTGCTGCAATAACAAGGCCCAATGAGGTACATTAAGGATGTCATTTCAACCTTACCTCCTCGCTTCTCTGAGATGAAGGGAGACCCTGAACTCCATTTTAACATAGTCTAGTGATTAAATAAAAGAAAAGTTGTACTTTGCTAGGACAATGCTGCTCAGTTTTGTAGTGTAAATAAAAACGGCTTAAGTTGGTCAGCTGCTAACCACATGGTAATAATAAGTACAACAGACCGAAGTTCGCAATTATTTCAGATTTACTCTCTTCCTGATCTTTCATTTTTATCAGCAAAACATCCTCTTGGCAATGGGAAGCTAAGCTGAAACTTAAATGAAAAAAATGCAAGAAGTAAATGACAAAAGACACAATTTTATGAAAGGAAAATATTCAGACCTCAGCCTTGACCTTGACCTTTTACTGTCTTTTAACATTAAACATTTGCCCCACCTTCGAAAAGATAAATGTGGCTTTTGATGACAGCCTATGTTATCTGAGGATTAAAATAGCCCTCTTGCAGTGCTCAACATTAAAGTCTTCCGCATTTGCAAAATTGCAAACAGATGCAACTCAAGTACCTGCAAATAATCTGCCAAGACCAATTTCAAAAGGGAGATTTCAAAATATGTGGAAGTCATTAGGACATGTATTATTTTTGCAATGAATAGGCGCCAGGAGTGTCTCAAGAAGCAGATGGGTGCTACTTTGTTTATAAAAGATCAACAGAATATTTGCCTGTAAATGAAGACGTATAAGCTATATGAAACAATTATGTTAAAATGGTGAATGTTTCAAAGCTAATTGTAATGGTCTTTTAAGATCTGAATTCCTCATTTCTTACAGCATGCTAAAATATCATTTTAGTTTTGGTCTTGATTGATATAATTACAAAAATGGCAGAAAATTAAAGCAAATGCTGTCAGTTTTGCTGTTGTAAATGTTGTCACTTTATCACTTGTTTACAGTTGCACCCATACTGATAAGTGAATATTTTTCAACATGCATAAAAAATACGACCTTAATCTCATGGGAAAATACAGAAAGGACAGTAAAAAATGTTAAGCTTAAAAACAAAACAAAAAATATTTCCCAAACTGCAACATGCTACCTAATGACCAGTAGTTTTAAAATTTACCTTTGTAAATTTCCAGCTTAATAAAAGAGAGGATCACAAAAGAAACTATGGCTATATATAACATATATAAATTTATAAAGAACTCAATAAACATTAATACATTATCCCTGCAACACAACAATAAGCTGTAGCACAATATGGTTGGTTAAAATCTCAATGCTGTATTTCTCAAAGTAATATATTTCAAATCAGGCTTCTAAATGATAATGAAAAATTTGTCTGTCCAGATACTAAATCTATTTGGCATTATTTACCACGAGGAGGATGTATAAACTGAAAAAAAACCCACATATTTTACATGCCCATCAAAAAAAATTAATTTCTTGGGCAAAGAGAATTTTGCACTGTTGATTAAGATAGCTATACTCAGAAAATTCCCCTGAATAAATATTTTCACATTAGTCTCAGTACTGGTAAAGAGAATTATTACAATCATAGTTTAATATATGTACTAAAAATAATGGGGGGACATTTGGAGGTTTTTTGTCTGTTCATTTGTTGTTTGTTTGGGGGGTTTGTTTTTATACAATTAGACTCAAATAGAAATTTATTTGAGATGTCTATGGCAAAATAGTCACTCAAAATCTGCTGACATTGTAACATACCAACAACAGCATGGCTACTTTCATTTATTGCCATTTACACAAAACTGTGATACAGCAGCCTTAAAATAGAGTGGAAGCCCTGAGAGTGCAGGTTAGGAGACCCAGTGAAAGTCAGAGAGCAAATGCAAATACTTAAATAGTTTTCATACTCAGGGTTTCACTAGGTCCTGCAAACTGCAATTTTCTCTCTTTTTTTTTTTTTCCTCAATGTGATGAAGTTTCTGCTAGGACCTAAAAACTATGTTCTTCACTGATAATCTTCAAACTGGGGCTTCTACTGCTAGTGTATACCTGCAAGATAGAGAGAAGGAGAAAGTAAGAAGAAAGAGAAGGAAATTAAAAAAAAACCTGCTAAAGAGAAATTATGAAAGATAAGCAAGAAGAGCTAGGCAAAGAGAAGAAAACAAAACAAACATCAGAGCAAACAAAACATTAAACCCCTACTTTGAATTGGAAAAAAAATGCTTCTAACGTGAATAAAGCATCACGGTATGGGATTAATGGAATATTTCCTTGTCCATACATAGTTTAAATAAATGTACTAAAGGTAAAGCATATATAAAAATCAAAGCTGCCGTTAGTGGAAATTTTTTTCAAAACTTGCATTGGCTGCTATATAAATACAGCAAGGAAATATCTGGCGCCTTGCAGGAGAGACAATTTAAAACAGAAGTGAGCTTCCATCCCCTAGAGTTCAGAGTGCCCAGTCTCAGCACTACCAACAGAATCAGAGTCAGGTTTCAGCTAACTCATGGCTAATGGGAGCAATAGGCAAGTAAGACTGAAAGATCCAATACAAAAATTAATAAAGGTCTGGCAATTTTAGAGCTGAAAGGCTTTGGGAGCTGCAGCTCACACAGCGCACGTGGGCTGTTCCCACATGGTCAGGGTGAGCACAGCTCAGGAGAGCTGAGCCTCACTAGTCCATGCACAGGTCATTCCACACAGGCCAACTTTGAGCAAAAACCTCTTTATGGGGCATGTTCTCCTTGAAAAGTACAGCTCTGCCACCAAGTGCTGCACTCACAGCAGGGCTTCATCCCCACCTCCCTGTGGGACACCTGTGGGCAGATCTACTGAAGAAAACACTGGCCAGGGAGAGCCTGATGCTACACATTTCTCCATCACCAGTGTCAGGAAGCTGGTGGTGGCAGCTGGTGCAGGAGAGTAAGACAGGAACACCAGCCAGCTCCAAGTGGGTAAATGCAACAAAAGCTGCTTCTGACTACTGTCCTGCTCCCACAGAGTGAAAGGGAAGGACCATCTTATCTTGGATCATACCTTCCCCAATTTATTACATTTCTCCATTGTAGCTTTTATAAGCCATATTCCCATTTTTACTGTACTCAGCCCAGGTCAGATAATCAGAGATACTGCCTTCTGTTCCTCACCCAAACCCATTTGGGATCAGTTTACCAGAATTTGGCAGCTCGGCAATCCCTTTATCTCCTTAACCTAAAAGGGACATCCCCCTTCCACTGCCCAGCCCTCCCGTGATCCTGGAGCACCCAAGAGATGGGAGACAGGCTGCAAAATAGCAAGCCACAACAGTAAATTTCATTTGAAAGCAGTTGCCAGATTTCAGACATGGCAGGATTCCTGTTTGTTTGGAACAGGAGGATGTATTTATACTGCAGATACGGTCTGAGCAAGAGGTTGTCTTGCTGACTGCTCAGAACACGTTTGTGGGAGTTTGATTTCAGCTTACGAAGGGGTCTGCACCATCTGGAGACTCCTACAGCCTCTGGTCCACTTCAGGAGCCTTAAAGGGATCTCATAGAGAAGTAGATTTGAAGCTGAATTTGAAGGGGGCTGCTCGACTCATGCTAGACTATACATTTATGTAAAAAAAAAGAAAAAAACAAATCCATTTGTAAGTACTGGTACCATAAATCTGCCCTGAAAATCTATGTATTCCAATAAATTCTGTTACAACACATACTGACCCTGTTCTGGGCAAACCACACAATTTTAAAATTATGCCAGCCTCTGCAAAACTATGTGGGATCTCTTACACCATGAATTAATATCCACAAGAGACTTAGCTGAGCTCATCAAACTCATTTCACATAAGACAACAAATTAAATCACCCCAGGGACAAAGTACATGAAAAGCCAGAATGCTCTCAAGCATGCTAGGTCCCTATAAGATAGATTTCTTTAAGCAAAATATTAACTATAATTTCAGAATACGCTGCTGCTATTGTTTATACGTACCACATAATGAAATGCTACTCCTGTTTTCACCAGATGGTAGCACATATAATTTTCAGGCCTTCAGTTCATATCATAATACAAACAATTGGTATGGCAAATATTACCGGTCTATAAACACTTCCATTGTTCCACAGTGCTTACACAAAAAAAAAAAATCTAATTTTTCTATTTCACCGTTGTAATAGAAATAATGATAATTTCTGATATTCCAAAATATATGCATATTTGGTCACTTTTTGCCACCCAAAACAAATGAAATGATCAAACCTCAGACTGTTTGGCTGCTTCAGCATTTTAAATGAAAATCAAATAGCAACAAAACTATGCAAATATCAAAATGCTTAAATGGTACAATACGAGATGTATCCTTAATACATTTTAACAATAACACATGCTGTGTTCCTACACTGGAATAACATCATCCATATGAATCCCAGGAATTTAGTATATCTGACAGTTTCTCTCAACCACCCATAACATTCTTTCCTGTCTCATTGTAGCTGGCGAAAGAGAATTCTATAATTGAGTGGTACAGAACATGTGCCCTCCCTGCTAGAAGATGACAGATGGATTATAAAAACTTCAAAGCAGAGCATTTGGAGCACCAGGGGAGAGATAGTGGGTATTTGAACTCTCAGTCTTTACCCAGGAGACAATGGCACTCTGACATGGTGCATATATCAAGGAATGGTGTAACTAGATAGACATAATCTTTCTTTTCAGTAAGTATTTAACATTCTGTTACGAACAAGTTTCAGCCTAGCTAAAGTGCAACTCATCTTAATACTAATCATCGTAGCCTGAAAGGCTACATGCCCCCTTTTTTCAATTTTGGCTCAACTGCTCCTTCATAAAACTGTTTTTTAAAGGACAGAAGCAGCGTTACATAGGTGCTCGGGCAGTAGAAAGGCTATTTTTAATCTTAAAATTAATGTTTTGCTGGGATTTAGTATTTGCATATGTGTAGGTGAATCTCTTTTGCTTGCTGGAATGCTTATTTGCATTGTCTGCATTTAAAGCCAGCTCTCCATCAGAGTTTACATCCCACATGTTGCTGATCATTCAATAGTTACTAAAGTTTCCTTAAATTATTAACATCACTTAAAAAAACCTTATAATTCCAGGGGCATAAATCCTTTCAAGGAATTGATCCTTTCACTCCTGCTGCTATACCACAATGATGGCTGAATGTCTGATGCCATCTTTATTAAGATAAATTATAAACTGAAAAAAAAAAATCTCATCTGTCTGCATCTTTTAAATATCTGCTAGAAACACGAAAAAGAGAGAGAACCCCATTCACACCAGAGGTGTGTTAAAATTTTCTTAAAGTTAACAATAATTGCAGCAGCATACAGATTTTCTAAATCATTACCTTCCCATACAAACACAGGGGTTTAGTATGTCTTGAAATTGTTCATCAATTTCTTTTTACCACTCCTGTTACAGCCATTGCTCCTGGTTTATTAAGAAATTACTTGCTGAAATTGTTTTTAAAAATACCTACGACTTACCGTAAGGTCAGAAATAAAGGCGAGTTTAAAGGTCTCATTTGTCTATATCACAAAAATCACATACACATGATTTGACACAGTTTGCAGCCGCTGCTCAGGCAAGGCCCAGGACTAGAATAGCAAGGGTATTATTGCAGGTCAGAATTGAGGGGTACTGGCAGAGCTGCGTGTGGGAAAGCTTGCATAACAGCCACCCTGTGCCAAGCTTTAGCCTTTGTTATTAGGCCCTCTAATGAACGCCATATTCACACAAAATAAATAAAAAAATATGCTGCATATTTTAAGTAGAGTGAATTCAAAACTAAACAATTGGAAGCTTCAGTGCTACAAGAAAGCCACACAGTAACTATTCCCATTCTCCTACAATGCATTTAATAAAGTAACATGCGAGCAATTTTAAATATTTGATCCTTTTATTATACAGTTGAAACTAAAAAAAAAAAAAAGGCAAGCAAACACTCTGGAAGATGATGAGGCTGTAGTTTTTAAGTAGCAAGTAAAAACAATAGCACCAAGATAACACAGAGGAAAACAGAAGCGAGTAACTTTGCAGCTGTGTTAATAAAAAATGCCGTAGCTCCAGCAGTGGAAGAGCTCTCGCTCACACACTGCCCAGTGCCTCACCATGGATGGCTCTCTAGCAAGAGCACTGTGGAAAACTGCAAAGTTGCCTACTAATGTATATTTTTTTCCTGCACAAAACATTAATCCCAGTCTTTAAAAGAGGGTAGGAGGTGGAGGACTGTGATGCTTTGAAGGAGACCTGTTTTGAGAAACCCTTTTTTTAAGTGCATTTTCATGTTTTCTTTTTTCAGTGATCTTCTGCCATACTGGAATGTAAACACCACAGGAATAGACAGAATCTCAAATTAAGGATTTGGATGCCTTTCTTTGGAAGTAATCTTCAAAGAATGTACATCCCAAACATCACAGGGGCTCAACAAGCTAGGAAGCCAGCTACTGCATGGAAAACTGCACAGGTCATACCTACTACTTACTACCAACTTGGGTCCTGAACTGCTGCAAATACAGACAAAACTGTTTTGAGCCACAGTATATTTGACAGGCAGGAGTACCAGGGACAGAATTGTTGCTTTAATGGAAGAAAGCCATCTTTTCACAATGGCACTAGTGTACTTATACACACTGTGTTGTTGAATTAAAAGTTAGCTCAGCAGGACCCTAGCTTTATTTTTGTTAGTAGGCATCCACCATCAGTAGTCGACACTAGTGGAGAGCAAAGGCATGTCTTATTTACAGATGCTATTGTGCAGGCTTTAATAATAGTAAATACACAGAAGACAGACTATTGTGGATGGAAAAAATCTTTGGTTTAATGAACTGTCAACTCGTCCATCACGATGTTACCCAATCTAAAACCACCAAATCTGGACAAGCTCTTTGATGATATAAAGCAGGCAAGAGGTTTTGTTCACACGCAACAAAATGGAAGAGATTGCTGCCATTAAAAATATACTAGCCCATGCTAGCACTAACTGCCACACATTTGTTAGATAATAGCTTGATTTTTTTCCTGTGAGAATAGCCTTCTGCAAGAAAGAGACATTTAATCAGAGTGATACATGACATCCAAAAACTGAAACCAAAAATTATGGCATGAGCTAAAAGCAAGTTGTCTTCCTGAAGGCAGAATACTGAAAGATCTTTAAGATTAATTCTGAGAGAGAATTCTGAAAGTCAAATGCTGAAAGATATTGAAAATACATTAATTATGCACAACTCAGGATCTAGGAGAGGTTAAACCCCAACTTGGCAGAAAATTGAATCCTTTTATTTGATACAAACTTTGTACATAGTGATGTTATGTCCTGCATCCCTAATCTCCCTAGGTCTACCAATGGAGCAAAAGGGCTGCAAGACAAAGGAACTGGAGATTTAGCCATTCCAGTGCCATCCTGCAAAGAAATTAAATGGAACAGGTGCTGTGGAAAACAGCTTCCTGCAACCATGCATGGCAGAGGTCAAGCCTCAGACCTACCTGGGGCAATTGTCCATCTTGTTCTATCAAACATTTATAACGACTTCCTCAACTAAAGTGGGATTCAAGGAAAGGAGACTTTTCACAGTTGCATCTGATGACTCTCTCAGGAACAACTGTCATTCACGTGCATTAATTTTCTGTCACCTTAAGCACTAACCAACCTTTGAAGACATGCTCCCCTACTTTCCACAGTGCATATTTTCCAGTATTATCACAGCTGAATATTAATCCCTTATATTAATTTTGTGTGTGGTGTGTGTGCATGTTAGTCCCTCTGTATGCATTTTAACACTGGGGACCTTTGCTTTCTGCTCTGGATAGTCTCAATTTTAATACTTTAACCATTCATATTAGAATGCTCAAAATTTTGGAGGCTAATTTTGAATCATCCGCATTTTGATTCCCAGAAGGGCCAAGCACTTATTTTTCATTACGAAGTGCAACAATAGCTGTGCTCAGGAAATCAAGTCCTATGTCTCTGAGGATTATTTTTCCAAGAATTAGACACACCAAATAAATGATGTCTTTGGCAAATGCAATGCAAAATCTATGCATTAGACACACATTCAATTTAATTCTACACTTAGATACTTAAATGAAGATGAATCTTTTACATTTGCTAAAGAGTTGATTGGTCTGTTTGATAACACGATGCTCTCCAAAAGGTCACCAATTTGTCTAACCACAGAAACAACCACTAGAGCTGATAAAGAAGCAGATTCCCTGAGCACTAAATTTTGAGGAAGATGTCTGTCTCCAAGGACCCAGATAATTCCAGAATATAGACATGAATTCTGTTCTGGTTCAAGGTATGGGAAATTCCTTAAGGTAACAATTTTTCCTTTTTTAGAATACTAAAGGTCACAGTCTGACACTTAATTATGACATGAATGTTCAACAGAGTGGATAACTTTGATTTCTCAAATGGAGGCTGAACTGAACAACCTCTGTGGCAGCCAAACATCACAACAACCTTACAACAGCAAGTTGCCCTCTTCTTCCCTAACCCTCAAGAGTAACTCTTGCCATCTTCCCACCCTTTCTCACTGTTTCACTGCTGTAAATGAACTCTAAAATTTCTGACTTTCTTGAGCTTTTAACCTTGATCCCTCTGTGGAGATGAAGTCAGCTCTCTGGAGGGCTACCAAAGGCCCAGAAGGCAGCAGGAGATGCAAAGGTAAGAATGATAAGTTATCTTTCACTCAGCCAGTCAATCAGTTCTCTCAGCTATCTAGTGATGCAAGCACAGTTCTGGAAGCAAGCTCTTTGTTTTCCACTGTATCAGACCAGCCACTTTAAAAATTTGGTAGCCACAACCTTTCATTTAGACAACAATAAAGGCATTACCAGAATAATCAAATGTCAGCACTCTTCTAAGCATAAAACATCCATCACCCCATGGTTTGACTTACTGGCAAAAGTGCCAGAGGACTGCTGACAGTTTTGTGGATGCTACAAGAGCCCTGCAACTCCAGTTCAATTAAGGTAAGGAGACACTACTCCACCAAAGTCTTACTCTTTTATCTACAAGCCCTGATGTCCTAGTCTGGGGAAGAAATGTCATCATGAAATAGCATGTGTGGATAAACAGTAAAGAAGGGAGAGATTAGAACACCTCTTTGACTCCACAGTAATTTTTTACTCATCTATTGTTTTTTACTTGTTTTCCCAATAATTGTTCATATCCAAAATTTCAACAAACATTAACCAGAACTGGATAGCACATTATAGAAATGCAGTGAATGGGACTGGACTAGGTGGTCCCTTTTCAGGAGGGACTATGAATGATTCCTGTCTTGCAAACAATAGAGAAGTTATAGATCATCATAAACATTTCATTCTGATTTACCTTAAACAAATCTGTACTTTTGCTTCTTTGAGCTACTTCTACAACACAAATAAACCAGAAAATTATTTTCAAAGGCACAAACAAGGTCTCACTTTAAGGTCTCTGAGATGTACACAACTGTAATAACTATAACTAGAGCACTTAGACTTTTTTACTGAAGTTATAGACACTAAAGGCTTCAGTGCTGGAGGGTGCTGGTTCTCTTTTCCATGTCAACCAAGGTAACAATTCACAAATAGAAGGTGATGTAACTAGAGCATGTTGTGTCCCACTGGTCCTGGCAGGTAATATTGACTCTACCCTCTCACCATCTCCTAGCATGGGAAATATTGCAAGTGAGCTCTTTTGCCAATGGACAGAGGCTATAAAGAGCAACATGAACCACAACCAAATAGAGAAGTATCAAAATTCACTCTTCCAGCAAATATCCAACTGCCTGATATGCTCTCCTCCAAGACTTTCCCAGCAGCTGTCTCCAGCAGAGAGTTTTCAGTCCCATGCAGACAACACTGAAACTTTTTACCTGGAGCAACTGCTTCAGTGTACCTGCTTGTGAATCAAATAGTTGCTAAGAATCAGAGTTCTAAAAGACCAATAAGCAAAGACTACTCAACCTTATTATGGCATTTGATGATACTATGAAGTTACACTCCTGTTTTCACTTCTATTCACTAAAAATAGGTAAGATAAAAGATATTACAGCAATTGAAAACTGGCCTCTTGGCTGAATATTTCACCAGGGAACTCCTCCACATGGAAAACCTCATGTGTATCTCTCTAGAAGTACAACCAACTGGAATGTTGCTTTCCATGGCTAATCCATACAGGTGAAGAGTTAAGTTTGCCCTCTTGCTTTTCCAAAGCCATGATTTTTAACCAGAGACCAGGAGTATTTTCAAGAACAAAACTGTCAAATGCAGATATGAAAATCCTCTGGAGAACAGTATCAAAGATTAAGCTACTTCACGGCTTCTGTGACATGCATGGTTGAAACTCAAACAACTTCCCAAAGGGTCAAGAAAAACTGCTTTGGTATAGGAGCAATCACTGAGCCATTCAGTTCAAAGGCTGTGGCTGGAGGATAAACTTGGGGTGAGGAATTTGTGCTTCAGCCCAGCCAGAGCAAGTGAGAAAATATGTGGCAGATGACTATCGACACATAAAAATGTGAAGGTTTAACATCTGGGGAAAGCAATCTAAACAGCCATGTAGAATAACACTGAATTTGGAAATGACATGTAAGCTCAGAAAGAATCTCGCAATTGACAGTCCTCTGCAATCATTAGCTCAGTAACATACAAAGAATAAACACAGCCTTAGTCATTTATTTAGGAGGGCTTTAGGAACAAGGTGGACAGCACCCTTCTGCCACAGTAGAAGGCCTTGGTGCACCCATCTCCAGCATATTGTGGCTATTCTGGCCTTGTCCTATGAAAGAATGTAGCAGAGTGAGAGGTATCAGACAGGTCAGATAAAATTATAAAGGAGGTAGAGTGGCTGCTCCACAGGAAAGATGAAAATACTTCTTTTCACAAACATCAGTTAACTTGGGACCACACTGCCACAGAAGGTGGGGCAACACACAAACTGCAGACTGGACAGATCTGTATCTGTACTACAGTGAGGGTTAGGATGTCCCCTCCAACATCACCACAATAACAGTGGGTACCAGATTTTCTGAGGAAAATGGACCACCTAAAGCATCTGGGCTCACTTGGCCTCCCTAACCAGCACCTCTCACTGCCAGCACCAGGCAGAAGGGCAAGGTGGGCCACTGGCCTTCTGCAAGGGCATTTCTTTCAGACCTGCCAGAGTTACCTCCCTGCAAATATACAAGACTTTACTCCATCTACACTCCTTCAGACAGCCCACAGCCTCTTCATTTTTCCAAGCAAATTATTAAAACAAAAGCATATTCATATACTTTTCATCAATAATATCATAATATTTCTTAAAGGCTGCAGAAATCCTTTTACCCACTTGGCAGACAGATATGCAAGCACTGTCTGAGCTTCAGAGTTGATTAGTGCCCCAGTTGCAACCCCAAGATTCATTTGTGTCAAGAGGCCTCCAGCACCTGTAAAAATCACCTCCCAATGAATGTCTCAAGGTCACACAAAGTCAGAAAAAGAATTAAGAATGAAGTTCTGTCCAGTGCTTTATCAACAAATTTAATTTTCAGGTGTCATCCATTTTTCTCATGATATTATGGTCATTCAAGCTCATATTTCACAGATGGACACCTTTTGCTCCAGGCATACACTACTTGATCTATTTTAGAAATCAAGCACAAGATTCTCATATAGAGCCAATCCACAGGCTCACAATGCAGGGTAACACTATGCAGAGGTCACTTCTGAGCTGTTCATCACCACTGCCTACTGGAAACTACTTCTGTAGATGTTGTGCACCCAGAACTGCAATTAGGGTTTAGAGGGAGCCTTCAGCATTCCCTCTTCCCCCCCTGCAACATCTCTTTTCCCTCTGTGAAGACAAAAAAAAAAAAAAAAAAAGCAGGTGGAAAGAAAACAAGGTACAAGAACCTAGAGATCAATGATGAAACCTTTGGATTCAGATACTTTAGAGACAGATTTTATCAGTTATCAATTTCACCAGACAGAATTTGCCCCCAAATCGATATTATTTATCTAAAAGGGCACTCCAGCATATAAAAACAATTCAATGCTATAAATTTACATATGATATAAAATTTCTTCATTTGCCCACCTACAGAAATACCAAGAGTTAGACCTTCCTCTGATTTATTGAGGTGAAATTGAAGTGGTATAAATGTGGCAAAAACTTAGAAGGTCACTAAGATCCTTAATGAAACACTTGATCACAGAGGCCCATTTAGAAAAGAGAATTCTACGTTCTTTGACCTCAAGATGTATGACAAAGATTAATTTCAAAAGTAATGCAATACATGCTGAAGGGAACTAGAAGACAGGTACAAACAATTGCCAATTTTTAAAAGTATTTTGCAGAATTCATTTGTAGTTCTTCATAATCACTTCTGTATCCCAGGAAAAAAAAAATCTGAAGGAAAAAATGGCGAGGTATCAGTGAAAAGAGATGGGTAGAAGCTCAAGTTTCTCCAAGACAAAAGATTTTTTACACTAAGAGGAGTAAGCCCACCTGAAAACTCATCTCCTTCCTTTGAATATTCTAGAGCAAATCTACTACAATAACATGAGGCAGAAAATTCCGGGATGGAAAGGACATGCAGAGTTTACACTAAATTCTGCCTATGCACATTTCACAGCAATTCAGGAATACAGGGCTTCAGGTTTCAAACAGGATTGGAAACAAACAGCCCCTGATGGACTCCTCATGAGCAACAAAGGAAACCAGCACCCAGAAGACTCTGTTGCCAGAAGTAATGGCAGCAACTGGTCCTTTCACCCTGACAGACACATGAAAAGACCCAGATGTCCAAACTGGAGGTTTTCTAAAGGAGAAATCTAAAATATGCTTGGATCATTCATATAGAGAATACTTCATTCTCAACCTGAGAATGAGTGTATGAGAATACACTCATTCTCAACCAGAGATCTTCCTTAATACTTGTCTACATCTGTCAGCTGATGCTGATACATACTGTTGCTTTATTTTTATTGATTTTAAAATTTAAAAACGTCACAAGTTAATTCACAGGTCTTTAGAAGAGACCAGCAGTAACTAAACTATTCCAACATCTTAACGAACCTACTTCACCAGAAGCAAATTAGTAGCTAGAGTTAGTATATTTTTAACTAGATGTTTGTAATTTTAATCTGCATGCAATGTATGCTCTCTTCAACACCCCCTCCTTGCCACTGGAGAAGCAAATAGCTTGTATTTTCCTTTTATATGACCATCCTCCTGTATCTTGCAGGCATATAATTTGCTATTCCTATAAGGTCTTTTTTTTTTCAGGCAATGGTAGTGGTGTATGGCACTTTGCTTTGGAGCCAATTCCACGCTACATATCGAGTAGCTTAATTAGGGACTAGTAAAGGAAAACTAAGGGTGAGAGAGACTGGATTAACAAAACCAAACAGTGATGACGCTGAATGTGGACCCAAAAATGCATTTTAATAATTCTACATGTTTTAATGAGTAATACTTGCATGCTTTTAAAATCATTTCATAGCTATGGCTTCCAGTCATGAAAATATATGCAATCTCATAAAATGTCTGATATTAGCATGCCTCTTCAAGTGCAAGTGAGTTGTCAATAAGACAATTAAGACAACATCAATAATACACACTGCATGTTATTATCTGCTATTCGAAATCCCAGCCTATCCAAAGATCTCTGGAAACAAAGGGTACATTCGACATTGGCAAAAACATCTCCCACAAGTGAAATATGTAATTCTGAATGTATGCAATGGCACTCCTACCTGTAAGGGAAAAAATGGATTGCTTTTAAATACAGAATAAATAACTCCTGATAATGTAAAAGCTGGCTCTGTAGAAGAAATGGCTACAATAGAAAATTAGCAATCCTGTGCTTAAATCAATTGCTTCTATCACATGATCCAAGTCGATAGAAGTACTGAATAAGTGCTATCATTGACCTTAATCAGCCAACAATTGGCACACAGGGATCAGAAATCCTAGTGAGGAAATCTGTTGTCCCTAGTAAATTTTAGGGTTTGGGGGAACAGCAGACATGCAATCTCTCATGATACCTTTCTATCCAAACACCACAATGGTTTTAACAGGAGGAAGGAAGGACTGAAGTTAAATAAGCAAACTTCCAGCAGACTACTCCAGGTAAAAAACTTAACGTGTGCACATGCATTTTCATTTCATAGCTGAAGAATACTCTACTCCTGACTTTTTTTTTCCCTCTGTAACACAGGAACTGTACCTAAGCATACAATGAAAACAGTCCTCAATGATTTTACTTGGTGGAAATAACCTATCAGGAAAGGAGGGTGATGAAAATTGTGCTGCACAATGATTAATTTGGGCTTTAATCCTGATGTCCCATTTCATCCAAAGTTGCCATTAAGCTCAAAAGGAGAAAGAACTACATAACTGGGACCTAACATTTTTATTTATCCACCTCATAAGCTGAATGTGATTTCAGATTGAACAGAATAGATTTCGTTGTAACTAATGGACCAGATATATTCATACAATGTCCTTTTATTGATTTTACTTTCTTCTACCTATTGTTTGCATTTTCCTTGGAAAAACATATAACTGTCATTATGCTGTAGATGTCCTTTACAATTCTTATATCATTCACTATTTCTTAACAAAAAATACATGTTTTGCTACAGCATGCTTTCTAATGAAAGACTCCCCACTAGCCAAACTGGAGCCTAAATTGTTAGAACATACTGTACAATTTGGGAGAAACAGAAGAAAATTAAACCCTTTGGAATTGGTTTGTTTGGGTTTGAAATATGTGTCTTTAAAAATTTAATAAGAGGGAAAAAATAGCTAAAGGACAGGCTTCATTTTAGACACATTCTAAACAATAAGCCTATTTATATAACTGATCACATAACGAATTTCTAGGCACTTTATGGAATGAAAAGCCTTTTGCACTGCAAAAGTCATACCGCACAGAGCTTTCAAGTTTCAGAAAATAAATATTCAAAGGAATAGAGCAATAAAAAGATATTAAGTATTTTTAACCCACACTAGTCTGAAATTTTACACAGTACCTTAAATAACCACCAAAAAAAAAGGCCCAATACCTACAAAGGATAAGTATGTGAACAAATTTAAACGTATTTTCTTTGTTTACCAATTTTTTTTTCACTCTTCCTTGATTTATATTGCAATATTTTGTTCCTATGTTACGATTATGCAAAGTACAATTTGTTTTGGATGACTATTTGGAATGTTTACAATTATTTAAATACAATTTACTTAACTATTTTGAAACCAAATGATGTGTTGAATTAAAGAAGGTTCAACATTCAAATTGCTGTCATGTGCTCGTTTCTCTGCAAACTGCACTGACAGCTGAGGATGGCACATTTTCATTTGTACAGGGTGCCTGGTGTTCCAACAAGTTGCACTGATTTTAGAATCTTTCCACCAAGGGGCAACTTTCACGGAATCAACATCCAACTTATCTGTCAATATGGAAGCCACCAGGTGAATGTAGGCAGAGCTGAGAAGAAAAACGTAAAGCCACGCTGTTATCAATAAAACCTACACAGAACTGAAGCTGCAGCTTACAGAGGCAATGATTCAGCCACCAGATTAAAAAACATTTTCAAATAACCAAATAACTTTGCATGCATGAGCAGCCTTCAGAGACATTCCCATTTATGCAGAGCCAGCTTTTGCCAAAACAGCGATGATCTCAAGTGTTTCAGTTTCTTAATGCAACTAAGCCTAAGGGCACAAGGAAGGGGTGAGGTTGATAAAGTAGGAAGCACCCACACATAAGTATCTTTGACAGAGAAAAGCTTCCAGCAGGATCTCAACCAGGTGCAGCCACTTTCATTAGCCAAGTCTGAGATTACTCCCATGCTGACTATCAAGCCCTGTGAAAATATGAATTATCTGCATGCACCACAGCAGTGCTCATCCACACGCTTTGCCACTGCTGGACATCTTCAGGATTTCAAAACTATACACATATTTACCAAAATTCTCTCAGAACTATCCCATCTATCCCACCTAAATACCCATCTACATTTTGCAGACATCAGTTCTTTAACTTGATTGTGCTGTTTAATTTCCCATTTAAAGAGAAAAATTTTCAGTTGTACAGATGGGACAAGACAGAGTCTGGGATTTCTGAGGCACGCCAGAGAAGAGCTGTGTTAGGACTTTCATCTCTCCCTTTTGGTTTGACTGAAATCTGTTACTTCTGCTTCTACAATCAGTAACAGTCAAACTAGGATTGCTCAGATTCAAAACACAGTTACCAGCTGGAGCTCTGTGTAATTCCAGCTCAAACTCTTAGGACAGTTTTGGAAGCTCAGCCTTAACTGAACTCCTCAGGGTTGGGTGTGTTTGTTTAAATAAAAGAAGAAGTTCAGATAAAAGGTGTAAATTCCCCATCTAAGGCAGCTATTCTTGGAACACCTTAAGTCTTGGTCGTGGAAACTGAGTCACAGTTTCAGAAGCCCCTTCCAGCATGGAACATGCAAACGCAGTTTTGGAGATTTCAGAGTCACTGAAGTCAAGGCTACCCCCTTGATACCCAAAGGCTTGAGCTAAATACTGCCTTGTCATGAATAAACCAAGTTCAGATACTTAATCATGTTTTCATTTCTGTGTGATGGAGCATTTCCACTGTGATACAGAGCCTTTAGTCAGCAGGGCTTCTCTGACTGCTGCTGTGAAGAGTCAGGAGCTCTTCTTCTGCAGGTGACAACCCGAGGGACTCCACTCACATCCAGGTAGGGCCAAGCCAGAACTGACAGCAGGTCTGCCTAGAAGAGCATTAGAGGATGTCCTAGGGCTTGCCTGATCACCTGAAATTCAGGGGCATTTTTCTGGGTCAGAGAAGATCACAGGTGTTGCCACTAAAGAAAGCCACATGCCAGCCTACCAGCCTTAGGCTTTTTGAGTAGGGAGAGTTTTCTCAGGATCACTGGAATGACTCAGGAACACAAATCGGCACCCTGTCCATGGGAGGAGTAAAGCTGGAAATTATTTTGAAGAGAAAATCTTGGTTCCAGTGAACTCAGTGGTGAAAGTCCCCATTATCCAATGGAGCCAAGATTTATTCTTAGACTATAAGGCCTATAAGGAAAACAGAAGCAAGAATTTTACTTAATCGCTCTTTATGCACTGCAATAAGGAGATGGTAGAGTCCTCCCTGTTACTGTCAGGGTTCATGTGAGGATAGGGACAGGATTCTTCTCTGTTTCATTTCAAACCATCTTAGGCACATCATTCTTTTCTTCCTCTTTTAATGGGAGTGCAGAAACACTGAAATCTGGGGCTGGCTCAGACTCTGTGCCTCTTGGTGGGTCTATCACGCAGAGGAACACAGACTGCATTTGCTGCATAACCTGTGCTGTGCCCCAAGCTGCAGCAGCACTGCATGGTTTCATGTAGGTGACATGTCACAGTCAATAGCAAGTGTGTCAGCTCCCTGACAGGACACAACAGTGACAGCATCCTCCAACACCCCTCTCTCGGGCAGCCTCCGCCTCCCAGGGACAGCGTAAACAAGACTTGGTAGCAAGCAGAGCAGGACAGGCATTTTGTGGGGTTTTTCAGTGTTGTGACATGCAGCTGCTTTGGAGGAGTAGCACCACAAGCGAGTGTCAAATGTCACTCATGTTTCTGCTGTGACTGTGAACATGGTGCAGTGCATAAAACCCAAACGTGCTAGTTAAACCGTGTAACTCCTGAGCAGTGCCCTCCATTAAATGTAATTGCATTATCTGACAAATAATCAATGTTCAGATGACACTCAAGAGTCCTGGCTGCTAATCCTGGGCTAAAACTCTCTCATATTTGCCTTCTTTCTGAAGTTTTATACTGTGCCTGTGCTTCAATATCAGCCCCAAAGGAGAAGCAGCATCACAAATAAGGTCCTGGCTTCCAATATGAATTTTCTAATAGTTCCATTAGAGAGATGAAGAACATAATCTGGTTTTGGACAAAAGAGAGCTCAGCCTTTGGCAGGCAAAATGACATAGCACCTTGTTTATATCATTACTTATGATATTTAGCATGTTAATTTTTCATTCTGTTAGGTTTAATTCTTCAATATTTGGAACAGATCTCTTATTTTACCAGGAGTTCCAATGAGAAGGGAAAGAGCAGTGACTTTGATATCAAGGTCTGCAAAGAAAATTAAAATAGCAAATATTAGTTCAACAGAACAACCTGTGAGAGCTCTATACATGGCTGTGGGCTGCTCTGATCTGAATGCACAGAGGACAGCATTATCCTGGGACACAATAAAAAACTTCTCTTATTCTCTCTTCACCTTGCTCTTCCTCAGTTGGGCCTCCAAGCTGGAGCTTCCATGGTCTTCAGCCCCTGTATCCCTGATGCTGTACCTCTGACATGGGAATGAGCAGTGGCACTCCAGTTCCTGCCAGTCCTGGCCACTCCCTACAGGTATTTCCTGTCTTCATCACCTGTGTGTGGTGGGATAAAGCTCCTTAAGAGTCCCCTGCCTTCCACACTTCCTCATCTGCAGCTGGTGAGGGCTCAGCCAGGCCACCCTGGCAGGACCTGCTCCCGAGACCCAGCAGCTTCAGAGCCAGGAGTGGTCATGGGCACAGGGAGCAGCCCTGTCCCTGGGGTGCCTGAAGTCATCCTGCTCTGGGATGGTGGTACTGGAATGATGCCTGACAAGCCTTGGTGGAAAGAACAAGAAAATGAGAAGAATTTTCCTGCTCTTCACAAAAAAAAGCATAGTTCTGTGGTGTGAGTTTAATTAACATTTACATGAACACTGTATTTGTTTATATTTAATACATCTTTTCCTAAATGTAATTCAAGACCACAGCTATTCTAAAGTATGAAAAGCAACTTTTCCTTTGAACCACATCTTTAAAGGAACTACTACTCCAGCCAATTTAAAAAACAATTATGAGACCACATGTGATTTTTGAAATCACAGGTTATTGATGGGAGCAACAGAGATTAAAAAGTTTTAAAAAGCAAGAAGGTAATATGGCTTATTGCAGGTTTCCAAAACACTGTAACAGCTAACTCACAAACTACCTGAATTGTTTCCTGGATTTTTCACTACTTTGACTTTTTCTAACTGCAGAAGACCCAATCCAGTAGAGAAATGCTTTAGCACCTGACACCCAGTATTTCCAAGCAACTAAACATGTTTCAATACCACTGCTTCCACACTAAGTCAGGATCAAATGCTAGTTCAGAAATGCTCAATATGAGATCAGCTGAAGCAGTACAGGGGGATTCATAGCACTGTAGCAGTAGGGTTTGGCACTGAACAGCTTTAACTGACAGTCCTTAAATGTATGTGAACATCTTGTTTATAAAATCTGAAAGAGAGCTCATGAAACAAATTATATCCACAAATTATTTGCAGCTGAAAGTACATACGATCCTTCCCACAAACTAAAGAATTCCTATAGGCTACAGAAAATTTTGTTACATACAGCCTTCCTGCGAAAAATTAAGCATGTAAACCAAGGGGAAAAAAGTACTGAACATAATAAAAATATGTGACCATTCTTAAGTATTCTTACTCTTGTCATATCACTTTCTCAAAGACAAGGGTATTTGTACCTTTTATAGGTGTCTTCATACCATGCAGTTGTAAGACAGGCATGCAAGCATCTTACAAAATACTAAATTATTATTCAGTAATTATTATTTACATTCTCCTTGTACACTTGCCAAACTCCACATACACCTGCTCATAGAAGGATAGGGCACCTGTGCTAAGGCAAGAAGTGTTTCAGTATGGACTTGAATCAGAGAGCAGCAAGCCCTAATAGAATAACAGGTAACTGGGTTACCTAATTGAAGAGTTTAAGTGTTGGCAATATCATTGATAATAAACTAATAAGTCAGAAGAGCCTTCTTGACTTAGATGTCCAGCAATCATTGGACAAAATAAGGGCTTAAAATTGTTTAGAATTAATGTTGTTCACATTTGAATACAAATTAACTTAGTAGGCTTTTGCATATTGATTGTACATTGCTGTTAAACCCCCTTATTTCTGTAGGAATAAATGATCCTTATTCAACATATAAAAGCTGACCTAGTACTAAATACTGGTCTTAAAGGAGGGCAAATCCTAACTGACTAAATTCTAAATTCAGCAGGTGCACATGGGAAGCACCTTGGACCCAGAACAAGGTACAAATGGCTTCCAAGTCTGGCAGAACCTTCAGTTTAACAAGGAGAACTTCGATTTTTTCACAGATGCTTTCTGGATAATTCTGTGAAAAAAACCACACACACATCTGAACAGAGCACAGAAAGTGTTCAAGACACTTCCCTGCCCCCCCCCTTTTTTTTGTTTAACCAATTTCCAATTTCAAATTAGAAGAAATTACCCAAAGGAGGAAAAGTTGTCTTTAAATCCAGTATGAAAAGACACGTGCAACACTTTTCCTCCCTCTGTGTGCCAGCCCTGCTTCCCCTGTCCTGCTTCCCTGGCACTGTGGCTAACCCAGAGACCCTGACCCAAGGGATCCTGCTCTGCTACCTACACACTTAGCAGAACCATGCTGAAAGCCAGTGCTTCTCCTCCACTTATCTTTGGTTTACTCTGTTGTGTTCAGCTCCACCAGCATCAGAAAGAAAGGTGCAGAGATTATTGGCATCTTAAAGGGAGAAAAAAGTGATGGGGTCTTCAAGGGTATTTTCATTATTAAATCAGAAATGATGAAATTGCGCCATGTTATTTTTTAAATGACAAAACATTTGCTCCACAATATAATTAAAACCAAGAAAAGAATGCACAATTAGCAAAAGATATATGATGTGTCATAATAACAAGCAACAATAAAAATTTTCTGAAGACTTATTTGTAAATCTGTATTAATAAAGGAGAAATACAAAAAAGAATGTTTTTTCTATCTAATGGGTATCATTTTAAATACATGAAGTACATCTTCAAAAACCCAATCTCCCAACAGAAAACCTCATTAAAGCAAAACACACCTATAAAAATAGTCCTCGTATGGTTAAAAACAACAACATATTCTGAAAAGAGATGTTTTCTTCTAAAAAAGGTACATGAATAAGTGTCATGCAGTTGAAGAACTATTTTTACAGAGGCATCAAATCTACTTTTAGATCTCTATACCAGCTACAGAGCAGGAGAATGAAAGTTGTGTTACATTACAGATCATACTTGTGCAAACCATTTTCAAATCCAGCTGTTTTTATTTTTAAATCATAAATTTCAATACCTTTCCTAATATCACAGAAAAATTCTGCATGATAATTTGTTTTTTTTCCACAACAGTTATCTCAACAAATGCAAGTTCTGTCTAACTTGATGGTGGATGTGAGTTCACTGCAGAAGTTGTATTCAGTAAGCAAAAGGTTAATAGTCTGAGGTCAATGATTTAGTATCATGACATGGGCAGTAGCCAATCAACAGTTGGTGTTTGAAAGAGGCTGTGATATATTATATTTATAGAGCAGGAGGGGTTGTGGTCTTTTTTTTTTTTTTTGCTTGTGTGATGCTGATTTCACTCAGAAGAGAGAAAACTAAATTTGACACAGCCAGTTCACACCTGAAAACAAGATACTGAATCAGTGACAACAACAGACCTGATCATTACAACATTCATTAAGGTCTTCAATTAGAGAACTCAGTGGTGAATGTTGATGATAAAAACACCGGAAGAGTTTTTATCTGCGTGCCTGGGCCCTAGGAAATTGATGTTTCTCTAAGAGAAAGGCTTTCCCTTCTCAAAGGGTGCCCAAGGGGCCCCATTCCTCATTCACAGGGTGGGTTCATGGTGCCTGCTGAGGGACACTGGAGGAAGGTAGAAAGGCAGTGTAAGAAACAGCTCAGAGTACCTGAGTAATTGCTCTCTGTTTTTAGTGGCAGCAGCCCCTGGAGAGGTGCAGTGCCTCCCCAGACTGCCCCAGTCCACATACTCATAAAGCAGTCTTCAACAGCCACAAATTCAGGCCATCCCTAGGAAAGCCTTTTGCTACTTAAACTGTAAGGCATAATAAATTAAAATCCAAACTAACTCAACACATGCACCTTTTTAAAAAGAATTTAAGAGTTTTGATGCAAAGGGTAACTGTCAGTCAATATTTTACTCCTAGAATTTTATTACAGTTAACCTTCCAAAGGTCTGACTTTATACATTCTCCATATGTGAGGTTTCTATAGGTGCCAGCAGTAATAAAGGTATTTAAGGGTTGCAGGCATATCCCCAGATTCACCTCAGCTGTAGCAATCTCACAGCATTAATAGATCAGAGATCAACTCAGAGCAGCTCTAAATGATGAAGACTGCTTAAACCAACTTATAACAGGTATTTACACACAGGTGGAAAGTCTGACCCCAAGCTCCTGAGAGTCAACTGCAAGGTGCTCATGATTTCCATGGATTTTGAACCAGCTGCTAAGAAATAGTCAGGCTAGAATTTTTTGTACTTTGTGACAGAGGATAGTAGCAGTATCTTGTCTATATGTTGCAAGTATAGATAAAAATAGAGTATAATCTTAAAATCAAATTAGAGCCACACCATTGATGTAGTTTAGATCTTGTAAAAATCCACGTTGCACAAAAATTGAAGACCAATAAAAATGTTTCCATGGTTCTTTTTTTAATCCCATTGAAAACAATTTTTCGTTGTAAACATTTTTGCTAGCCAAGCACTGCAGCATTGTGCAACTGCATGACAGCCAAAGAGAAACTGATGAAAAGCTGACTAGATTGATTTCATTTTTCCAACCGGAGTGAAATACGTAAAAGGAAATAACAAAATGGTGAAGTTATTTTTACATATAAAAAATGTCCACATTTAATAAACTCACATGGAAACTGCACAGCCAATGGCAATGCTTTTAAAAGAGATCTACAGATCCCTTCAGTTCTGCATGGAAACAAAGGCAGGAGAGGGTTTCTGCAGCACTTTCCCCTTCCTCAGGGAGCACAGAAACACCCTCTCTGCTGCAGCCAGACCTGAGCCTGCCCATCCCCTCTCCCCCCGTGACCTCCCTGTTTCTGTGTAGAAGTGTGGCAGGGGGTTACTACTGGAACTCAGAGCTATATTTATTCCCTTGGCTCCCATCCATCACTCTTGCAGAGCAGCCAGGAGGGGAACCAACCAATACAGCATGGATTCTGCCAGAGTTGTGCTGCCAGACAAGTTAAGAATGAAAGACAGAGGAAACAGAAGCTATCAAAATGAGTATTTCTATCTCTAAGAAAAGAAGGATTTCCTCCCTTTGTGGATTCCCCTTCTACAGATTAAGACATTTCTTCTCTGTTTTTTAAGAGATCCTGACAGAGAAAGCTGCCGGTTTCATAGATGTTCCACACATGACAGGAGGTTCTTCCTGCGAGAAGGAACAAGTGCAGCATCCCTTGCATCTCTCAGGCATTTGCTGGCATTTACACTGCATTTCTTTCTTCCTCCCATTACTCCCAGAGAGCCATCCACAGCAAGCTCTGTGCTGCACAAGGTCCAAGGCAGTACCAGGAGAAAGGGTTAATGTTTCACCCATCACACCTCCTATAGCTACTCACTCAGTGCTCAGGGGCACATAAGAATATTGTGTTCAAATACATAATCCACCAAACAGAAATAATGGCAACAAAACTCCATTTCAAGATGGAAATTTCTGGATTATAAAGATGCTCTCCATCACCAACTGACTTTTATAATAGCTGGATTGTGAAGTATGCAAGAAAGAATTTCTTAGTATCACAAATACTTTGAAGATTTTAGAATTTCCTTTTGTTCTCCTCCGGGACTAACCTGATACCTTTTGCAATTTTTCAAAAGGAAGAGCCAGCAAGACAACACTAAGAATATGAGACTGCTCTCACCATGTCATACTCAGGAGTGCAGGCTGCAAGACTCTGCAACAGAAACCAGTTGGATTCAGTCTCTCCCATCACACTGGAGTGCCCAAGCCAAGAGTCGGTTCTCTTCTGACCCACTGAATAATTAAGTGATTATTTAAATTGGAATAGCCTGAAGCAGGAACTTAAAAAGAAGAGCCAAAGTGTGTTTTTCAAGCACTCACCTGGGATGTGAGAAACTTGATTTGAAAAAGCTGACTTAAATCAGATAGAGAGGAACGATCTGAATCCAGCTCTCCAGTGACCCAGGTGCATTCCATAATCACCAGTTCATAATGAAGTGCAGAGATGCAACTCTTTCATTTTGAGCAGAAATTCAATTGTGGACCTGAGAAATCCTTCAAAGATGCAGCATGTTGATGCAAACTAATGAACTGGTATTTTTCAACTGCAATAAGAAAATGGCAGCTAGTTCTGGCCAGAAACTGTACTCCTATATTTGGAAAGCCCTTAGCATGCCAAAGATACTACCAAACAAACAAAAGATTGAAATTCTAATACAGAAGTTGCTGTGGATTTCCTATTGCTCATTTATCTCATAGCATGTCCATTTATGCAGGCACAGGCATATAGCTTTGTGTCTTCAAGCAAAAAAAAAAAAAAAAAAAAAGGAAAGATGCTTGAACATTTGATCTTCAAAACAGTAAAGTATTTTTCAAAATAGCCAAGCTATTTTAAGAGGCATTTTATGGTAAAATCCAAAGGAGGGAGTAGTTAGAGCAGTGGAGGTTGTTCAGTCTGTATAATGGTACTAAAAATGATACTGGGTTAACTTCTACTAGTTATTTTATTAGCCCTAGGAGGAATGATACTCCTATGGCAAAATCTCAATGAATCAATGAAGAGCAGTTACTTTAAAAAGGTAATAAATAGTCATTTTATTGCACGATTCAGTTTTGGGTTGCCTATAATCTGCATTTTTTTAAACTCAAACAGTTGGATTCATTTTTGTATGTGAAATGATGAAAGAAGAAAAAGTTTGATCAGGAAACAGTGGAGTTACACATTGTACTTACAATGAAATTAAGAATTACATGAGTTTCAGCAGGCAAGGAATGGAAGTTTTACCCACTGACTCAGTCATACCCAGACTGAAATAACAAAAGCAGAACTGGATCCTAGAAATCACAACAAAATCAATAAAAATTTTGCTAAACTTTAGCACTTTCCTGTCAGAAGAGAGATTCATAATTTTCCTGAAAATGCAGGATATATCCCAACAAAATGAAGGTAAAAGTTACTTGAAGCAGCAATCTCAAAACTAGTGCTGCTTTCCAACATTGAATCAACCCTCAACATTCAATAACCTCAGAAGTACCAGTATGAACAGTGTTCATGCAAACCTTGGAGAAATAAAAGTATTTAAAAAAAAAAAAAGCCATGCATATGTGAGTGGGGTTTTTTTCAAAATAAGATATGACATATTTTGATATGATCGAACTAGAGCCCATACCTACCAAAAATCCTTGGCCACTAGAGTAGAAGGCAGTTTCTACTTCTCCTGTCAATTACAAACTAATGCTGGAGAAGAAAAGGTTTCATCCTAATTCACTTGATCAACACTTCACTGTCATGTCATTCCCTTGAGTAAAACTGTTTTGAAAACTAAAATGTTGCATTATCCTATGTTTTTAAGATTTCTGTGGACCCCTGAAGAAACAAGATCTAAGGAACAAGTGTTAGGAATCACACAGGAAAATTAAATGTAGCTCATCCATACAGAGCTATCAAAAGAAATGTTAGGAGATGAACATCCAGCCCACCATGTTAGCATTTGTTAATAGAAACCTGACTTTACACCTCCTTGCTTTCTTCACCCAAGCTCTCACATGCTCTTTCTCAAGAAACAAACCTAGGCTTCCCTTGAACTCATTTATCCTTCCCTTGCTGATAATTTATTCCATATGTACTTAGCATGAAGCTATTCTGCCTGAATTTCCTATTTACCCATGTTTCTCTAAATTTTAGATTAAAGAGACCCATCTGCTTCTATCTGTATCTACCATTGGTATTCCAATGATGAGATTGAAGGTAACAATGTCTGCAAAATCTATGGGGGCCAGCTTATAAGAGTGAAATAAAACAACATTAATACTGCATGCCATCATTTAGAAAAATAAATTTAATGCCAGGCTAGCAACCTAACACAGTGCTAAGACATGGGTTAGCAGGGCTAATTCCCAGATCAGCAGGGGCCAGAACTGTGAAGGAAGCACAACACATAGCCCTGTTGTGACCAAGTAGGCTGTGGTACTTGATAGCAACCCCTTTGTAGCACTGATGAGCTCAACAGGGCTCCTATCCTCCTCACAAAGAGCCACAGTGACTGCAGCAGAATATCCCAAAGGCATAAAAAAGGAGGAAAAGTTTCTAAGAGCCCTTATAGCCAAAAAAAAAAAAAAGTAAAGAAACTATAACAAAATTCACATAAAGGCTGAAACAAGCTTATCATAATGTGAAGAATCAGGAGAGCCATGTACCCCTTTGTACCATGGTACCCTGACCCTCCTAAGATTGAGGACAGGAAATGCTCCCCAGGACATCCCAGGCTGTCCCAAGGCAGAGTAGTGGCCACAGGTGGTCCTATAGTGGCCCCTGCCACCAACCTCCCCTACACCCCTCTTGGGAGTGAAAGTCAGCTCATACTCTCCTTTTTCTTTCCCTTTCTGGCTTCTCCTCTTCACTAAACTGGGCCAAATTTTCCCAAGCAGCCTTTCCCTGGCACTGTGGTACCCACCTGGGATAACCCCTGCCTGATCTTCACCAGCTTCCACCCTCCTGGCAAGCACTCACTCCCTCTGGGAGCCTGAGATTCCTGCAGCTGGACAGTTCAATACTAATGCAAGCAAAATGAGCTGCTGGTCTGAAGAAGCTCTGTTGCTTGCCCCATGCCATGGGAATGAAGCCATCATCATTATTTTCAGGCACTGCTACCTGCAGATCTATCTGTTAATGTCCTATCAGGATCGGCAGTGCTGCTTTTTTCATAACATGGCAAATACTTGTGAGGAATTACCTAATTCTGCTTTTGGTTATGTGAGTCTCAGATACTGCAATGCACAATGGAGGAAAGATCAGATCTTGAGGCTCCTGTGGCTATTTTAGTTCTGTTTTCCTCATCTGTGTTTAAAGGACAGTCAGATTATAACAAAATTGTTTGTCTTTAATATAGTTCAACTTGACCCGATGAACCCATCTCTTTAGAAAACAATCTCACATGGAGTATTTAGATTAAGAACTGTAAAAAACAGTGACTCCAAAATACTTTCAAGGACCCATCTTACAATTTTTAAAAAACACAGACAACTAGGCTAATTATAATTACTCCTCTACAATTCTTTTGCCTTTTTGATGCATCTGGTTATCTAGTAAGATGCACCTGAAAATTAGAGCAAATTTAAATTTAAGGGAAAGGTGCCAAATTCAGAATACTGGGAGAATCCTACCTCTGGGAGCATATTTAGTGACAGCTTTGGTGCAGTTGGGCAGAGGGAACCCAAATCCTCCCTCACTACCCTATTACCCTGCCTCTTTCCTAATCTGGATCTCTGCTGCCCCTGAAAAGATGCTTCAAATCTCTCCCTCAGTGCTTGGCTTCATTGCTGAACCTGCCAATATGAGTGAAAATGTCATAGCAGTTACTGTGATCCGCTCAGATTTAGACAGACGCCCCTCAGTTATTTCACGTTAAACATCTATCGGATCATTACAATCTTCTCTTGTTTCTAGCCAAGGGCAGATTCTGATCAATGGCTTGGTCCGAGAAAGTTCATATTCCAGATTCAGCCACACAGCTGGAAGTTAGAACCACACAGCTGTACAATAACCCTGAGATCAGCCAGTTAAGCATCAGAAAATTTTACATATTTTCTTTCAGTAGCTCATCCATTTTTTCCTCTTCCACAAATATCTGTGCCTGGAGTTTCTTCACTAGAAATTTGGATTTCCATCTACAGCTGCCAGAAATAAGTTTATTCATGTTTCTATAAAAGAAAGAGTATGTATTCTATTTTTTCATTTGTGTTGTCTTTCCCTGAATCCAAATTGCTTGCAACTCATGGAAATGCAAGGTATGAAAGAGAGGACAGAAAAATAGTTTTTCAAGATCATACTGTTTTTAGCATTTTGAAGAGCCGATAGACATCTCTTCAGATATTTGAGAGAAATTCAGAGATTAAAACTTAGATTTGCTTACAATCTTATTAAAGTACACTAAATCAGAAGATTAAAATTCTTTAATTGTCCACATTCAAACTATTAAATAAATCAATCCTAATGGGTTTAGTTCCCATTTCCATAAAATTCATATAAATCATGTCTTTTTTTTTTTTTCTTTAGTCAAGGCACTCTAAAAACACCTGTGCAATTCAAAGTCAACTTTAAGCAAAAATCAACATTTGAAAAAATTACTTCTTACTGATTTCCCCACACTTGATGAAACTTGTGCTTCCCAGGGAATAAGCGCAGCCCATTTTAATGGACTAGTGGAATTTCTACATCTGTTCTAATGCAAATCTCTTTGGTCACCTAAGGCTCCATGGTGGGTAAACAACCTAATGTGTCAGCTTTCTGTACTGAAGATCACAATTTCTGATCTCAGCACTGTCTTCTTTGCTGCAAGCAAAACAGTGGTACTGATGTTGCAACTTACAGGCTACTCTCTTCTGATAATGAATGGGTTGGGTTATTGGCCTCTGGCATGGACAAAAATATGACAATCAGCCTCCTCATTATATAAAAGTCTACAGTGAAGACAGTGCCAGACAAGTTGCTGAGTATTAGAGCTTAAATATGTTCAGAAGTCAAAAAGCCCGTAGAACGATTCTTTTTCCTTCTTTTCCATTAATAAAGACATAGTTAATTTATCAAAAGAGTTTTAATACAGTGTTTCCATCACAGCAACTTGTATCTTCAGGAAATCATTTGCAAAACACAGCTTTAGCCTGCAAATACTTCACGTTCATTCCCTGCAAAAGTAACAGAGAGGCTGACCTTTCTTACATCTGCAGTTGTTAATTGTCATCATCGTAACAGCACATCAAAACAAAGTTTAAGTCACTGGCACTTTAAAAACCCCATCGTATTAAATCTCATTTACCTGCAGGGATAGAAATTCAGAGTCAGGAGCAAAATCTGAAGACAGAGCAGACATGAGAAAGTGCACCCAGTCGCAGGGTTTAGCAACTGTACCGAGACTCTCTTCTAGTGCACGTTCTGAAACAGCAATCGAATCTCTCAGCACTTGGTACCAAACTGGAAACATTTTTCTTCTACAACATTCTGAAAACTTTACACAACTCATTTATGATTCTTTTCTTATGAAGATTAACAGCACATCCACTAGAAGATTAATTGAAAATAAAATTTTTTAAAAAGGGATAACAGAAAGAGTAAAACAGACCAGACTAGGACAAACAACTCAAGCTATTTACAAATATTTTTATAATGACTAGAAATCATAGAGCCCTCTTTAACTGTCTAACTTAAAAAACAATAACAGAACAAAAAAAAACCCAAACAAGCAAAAAAAAAATGCATCATCTGTTGACTGAACACAGGGCCTGATTTTCAAAGCTGCTGAGCACCCACAACTCCATCTGAAGTCGGTGGAAGTGATGAATGCTCAGCAGCCCTGCAAATCAGGCCCAAACTGTCCAGGGGTCTGCTAGCAGCCTAACAGAAGTGGTGTTCAGAGTAGGGGGTTTGTTACAGAATTGAGGAGAATTCAAAGTAATCTGTCAAAGAAGTGCTGCTACATTCATGAGTCGTAAAGCTAGCTGGCTCCCAGCTATGGGAAAAAAGTTAATTCATAGGGCTCATAGGGCTTGCATTTGTCAAGGAGCAGGACGTCAATGCTATCATTATCAGGCAAATCAGCCAGGCGTTTAATGGTAGAATCAGGAGACATTTGCTCTCCACTATCAGAATGACATCATAACTAAAGCAGCCTTCGGCGAGGGGGGAGAGCCGGGGCAAGGCTGGGGCTGCACGCAGACTTTGCGCTTCTGCCCGGCTCGCCCCACCGGTGCCTGCTCCCCTTCCCCACGAGGCAACTTCCAGCTCCCAGCTGCCTCCCTCCACAACTTTCCCTCGCAGCATCCGAAACGCCAGCATCCGATTTTACAAAATACTTCTAAACCTGCCCGATCCAAAACTGCAATATTGCAAGCCAGCCACTCGGTTAGGAGGGGATGGGGTTTACACAGAAAGCTACAAATACACTCTAAAAATTGCTGGTATTTTTTAATTACTTCAGTTATCTTCATCCTCCGTCAAATCGGGGGGGGACACACACATTATAAAACTAGTTGCCTCTCTGATTTAAGAAGTAACAGCTTAGGTAACTTAGTCTATTTTTAAGCATACACAAACACGTACACAAACAATCTTTGAATATTCTGACATATTTAGTGATGATCTATTCGATGACCAGAAATATAACTGCAATACACATTCCCCTGCCACAGTAGCCATAATTATACGAGTCAAACAGCACAAATTACAAACTGTTAATCTATTTTCTTTAAAAACATCGCTACAGGTACACAGGCATGGTACTAAAAGCCTCACCTTGTATAACAACTGTGAGGGAAAAAGTTATGAAAGCAGACAGAAAACCTAAAATCCCTGAGGCTACAAAAAAATCCCGCTATTGAGAAATAACCCAAGAGACCACATAGGGAATGTACAGCTTTCAGAAGCACTTCTCATCTTATTTGCACTTAACCTACTGATGTACTTATGCAGGTCACTTACTTTTCGGATATGTTTGAACCCTTTATAATCATGCAGATCGCCGCGGTTTTCACTTGGGCTTTTGTTTTTTTGGTTTGTTTGGGTTTTTGCAAACAAGTTTCATTTAAAAAAGATCCAATTATGCAAATCTGCTCCCGGATAGGTAGTGAATATTCAATATGATGGTGATACTGTAATAGTTCAATGCAACGCACTGTACTGGACAGATTTATGAGGCAACGTCACTACTACGCTCTGGTCCTCGCTGAAGCATCTTGAAGTTAATTAAAGCTGCAATGTCCACTTTTCCAGCCCCCCTCCTCATTCAGGTTTACTATTTCAACATCAAACCACCGAGGGGGCCTCCCCCCTCTCTCCGTACATTTAAGCAGCCTTCCACAGTCAATGAACAATGAACAAAGATTTGAGCGATAGGAAGGGAGGGGGGCGGCGGGGGGGG
>VWZP01000395.1:297127-318133 GCA_013396995.1 Dicaeum eximium | reverse complement strand
GACCCACAGAGACACCCACAGAGAGACCCACAGAGAGACCCACAGAGGAATCCACAGAGGGACCCACAGAGAGACCCACAGAGGAATCCACAGAGGGTCCCACAGAGGGGCAGGGGCCATGCCTGGGCAGTGGAGAGCAGCTGAGGCTTCAGGCAGTGTATGTGAGGGTCTCAGCACAGTCCAGGAGAGCATAGTGTGATACAGACACCCCGAGAAAAACTGGAATGGAAATTCAGTGTTACTGCTTTGCTTTCAAGAGTTGTTTTTACCAATTCCAAATAATACTTGAGTCTCCTTTTTTTTTTTTTTTAATTTTCCCCTAAATAGCTTTAATGAAAATGACACTCCTCTCTTTTAGTTTGTTCTATCCTCAAGCTCTACCACTGCACCTGCCCCTTGAAAGGGTCATTCTGGGTGTCCAGGTACAGACACAGGACCAAAAAGTTCTACTTAAACTGATGCCCAAGAACATGAAAAATAATTTGCTGAAGGAGAAAATTATATCCCTGGTTTTGTCATTAGGGAGGCTCCACCGTACTTTGCCATAGGTTCTTTCTCAGGGTTGCTTTCTGAGAGTCCTAATAAAGCAAAGAGGACTATCTCACATCCTCACAGGAGACTGGACACTTGAAAGTGATTTAGGCAACATCCCTGGAGAATTGCAGAGGCTCTGAGAGTGGGACAAAGGACAGAGCTGGCTATGATATGGATGTGAAAAATATACATCATTACAGAGTGACACCAGTGCAGAGCAGAACATCTGAAAACTGATGAAGTGGAGAGCTCTCTGTGTAATGCAAAGCACCTGAATGATGTGTGTACACACAAAGATTTGTTCAGCTCTGCTCATATCTAGCCCTCTTGGACAGTTGGATTTGATTTGCCATTTTCCTGCCAAAATATTGTTGCTGTACCTCAGCACCTGGCCTTTCTTCAAAGAAATTGCACATGACTCTCCTGTCCTCACCTAAACCAGTCCAGAATATGAGTTCAGGAGAGGTCAGAGGGACCTTTTTTAATAAAAAACACGTTTCTAATAATTTAAAGACTCAAAAATAAAGACTTGTAGCTTTAAAAATTTCCTGTTTCCATAATACTGTTCACATATAGCTGCTCACCCACCTTGAAATGAAGACTGCTATAATGAACCTGCTGGCTTAGAATGAGAGGGTCACCCAAGAAGCCAACTAATGCTGTCTGCACAGCCAGCAGAGGGAGGCAAACAGTATAATTGGGTCTGATTACATTATTTTAAACAGAATTTTAAGGGTTTCTCAACCAAATGGGAAACTGGTTTCCTAAAAAGTAATATGATGAATAGTTAAGATAAGCACTTCCATCAAAGTTTTACATCAGCAAAGGTGATGTCAAAGAACACCAACACTATGACCTTTATAATTTCCTTTCTGTTAAGCTCAAGGGGCTTTAAGGCTTCAGGTATTTATTTTCAATTTTCTCACTTAACCCAAAAGGGTTTTTTCCAGATACTATTTAATTTTACATAAGAAACTTGAGTCTTTTTTTATTTTATGGAAAGCATCTTTGCATAATTAGAGGCATTAGAAGGAAAACCATCTCTGAAACAACTGGGAAGTAACACCAAAATGTAGGAATTGTCTGAGATGGTTGAAAACTTACTCTGCCTAAACAGCTGAGAAAGGACACTTCTCTCCAGTGAGTGTTCAACTCTCCTTCTAACAACATATATTTACTCCATGGAGGGAAACAAAAGGGTGAACGGGATGGAAATTTCCAACTTAAAAATTTAAGGATTAAAGGAAAAGTGGACAGTGAAAAGGATAAAAGCAAAGACAGGTATGCTTATGCCCTGCAAATTAAAAATATAAAACACAAGCAAACAAGGTTTGAATTTTTCAAATATGTTAGGAATCATATGGAAACCCCAGAGAATTCAAACAACCTACCCATTTTCCAGGATCCAGGAACATTGCAAATTCAGGGCTCTTTTTTCTCCTCATTCCATTTCATCCTTATGTTGGATTTAAGCATCGGCTGACACTGTTGGAGAGCATCATTTTAAGATACAAGCTAGACCCTGGAAGAGCCCTCAAGGATCACAAGGCATGAGCATGTATGGCCGTGTTGTTTCACACCTCTTTGGCCAGGACTTGTCTCTCTGAAGCCCCACAGATGTGCCAACAGCTGCAGAGGTGGGTGAGGAGCCGGAGCTGCCCGCCCGTGGAGCTGTGCCAAGGGAGCACTGCCTGTGGCACTGACAGGGGAGGAACAGCTGAGATGGGGTAAACCTCAGTGCACAGAGCATGGCAGCCACTGAGAGCCACCCAGAGAGGTATTCTGCATGGGGATTCTGTGCCCACACTGCCAAACTGCATTTGTAAAAACTCTATGTATTTTTTTTTTCTGTTTCCACAGTAATTTAAGCTAGAAGCAAATCCCCAAAAGCAGAATGATACACCAAGCAAAATCAGTGAAGCTCAAAGACTGTGCAAATTGCACAGAGGTGTGAATAGGACTTGTTATGTCTTTTTAGGCATCAAAATATGCCTAACAATGTGTTTCCAACCAAGCTCACAGGAATTTTAAAATGAGCTGCACCCTTTTACCTCCTCTATGCCCTGTGCTTGGACTACCCAATATATGAGCAGGAATATAGGTTTGAGGTATTTCTTTGTGCAAACAGGCTTATGTCACTGCTGCAGTCAGAGTTTTGCAAGCATTGCACTACTGTAATTAATTTCCAGAATATGGCCCACTGGGCAAAATTCAAGTTACACCAGTGAAAATCTTGAATAAACCCTTGGAAGCTAAAACTAATCACCACTTTAGAAATCCAAAGGTGATGAGCTTATCTGGTTAATAATAAGATTTTTAAGAAAAAGTTATCAATCTGTATTTAACCAATAGACAGGAACTGGTTCAGAAAGAGTCTTTCCAATCCATCAGGTAATGAATGCCTATTAAAAAACTATAAATAAGCATTCACCCGAGAGCTTGGAATGGCACTCTGAGAGCCTTTCTGGTCACTCAGGTAAATAATGAGTTTTATATAACCTTTCAGCAAAGATTTTTTTTGCAAATGAGGAGATGAAATGCAGAGAAGCTTCTGATTAATGTTAAAGTTGGGGTACAAGCCAATGCACAACTGGGAATTCAAAGTTAAAGTTGGCATTGTTGTTCCCACACTCTGTTTCCCCTAAGGGCTTAATGTTAAAGACTCCGCTGTCTTTACTTTGAATTGCTTATGATGGTTTCAATTTAGGATTTTATTTATACATGGCATTTCTACTGATGAGTATTTTGTGCTTTATCTGTTCACCCAGCAGCCACAAAATCCAATAAAATTGTAGGGAAGAGCAGAAAGAAAGCCCCTAACTAATGTGTAGTCACCAGTGAAAACGCCTACAGTGGTCTCTCATCACAGTCCCCCTCAAATCTACAAGCACTGTGCTTGTTCAGATCTAATGATAAGGGAAAATAAAGTCCAGATCTCCCTGAACTTTCTGGTATCTCCTTCCATCAATATTTACTACTCTCCAATAAAATCACTCTTATGAAATATTTTGAGCTTTCTTGATGACTAAGAAAAAATATACCCATGAAGAGATCCATTAATTATCTTAAAATCAAATAACCTGGCAACCAGGATATATGGCAAAATTAAGTATAAGCCCTTTCCTGGATAGCTCTGCAGTCCTTCCTAAAGAATTGCTCGTCAGCTGTCCTCAACACCTAACACCCTAGGACAAGAAGAGAAAAATGGGTTTCACACCCTGAGGGTTAACAAACTTCATTTATTATATACTGGGAGAATGAAGATTGTACTGCAGGCTCAGGGATGAAAAAGGGAAACTTCTCCAACTACAACCATTAGAGAGACATTTGAAAAAGCTAAAATGGAAAGCAAGAGGAGGAAAAATGTTTATATTCAATTGAGATCTTTCTTGATCCTTGCTCCTGAAGAAATATATCCTTCCAATTGTTCCATTTTGTGTTAAAACATATTTTTTGCATTTATTAATAATTCAAACATGTTGTTGTTTAAAAAATATTCATATCATGTGCTCATAGTTTCCGTATACATATGTCAAACTTTAGTTTGTTTTACCATTATAATCTAGGAATGGATTTACCCTTTGTTTCTGTTTTCAAATCTCTGAGGAATGTTTGATTAGGTAGGAGGGTTTGTTTTATGCATTACTTGTTCATCATTGCACAAGTGCACAGGCTAAACAAAGTTGGCATACTTCATACTGATTGGTGGAAACACTGTAGTTAAACAGTGTGGTTAATACAAGGGAATGAGTAATTTCTCACCAGAGCTAATCAGCTGCACAATAGCCATGGATCAGGCAGCACAGCCATATATCACAAATGCATTTTGAGGTAGCTCGTAGCACACATGATTATCCACTGGTATCTGCTACAATCGTTTCGTATTAACACACTCCCTCTGTATTTATTTAATAAAATGGATCTCATGTGCAGCAGTCTATATACATAGCCAGACAGAATACCAGGGATTATCAAGTTAATGGCAAACCCAGGAATGTTCTAGCTGGTATATAATGGAAGATATGCCCAGGGTGTTTCAATTTAACAATGTCAGGTGAAAAAGAAAAGCAAGAGAACTGAAAATGACAAAACAGCTTCTGCTGCACTGAAGAACTTAAATCAATTTCATAATTCTATATCTATCACTCCGTACATCTATAACTAAGAAATAACAAGATAAATATGTTGTAATGTTATTTACCAGGTGTCTTCTGCATACTTTTGTGATGAGCTGTCCTTTATTATGACTTGTAAACCTGTCATTCCTGAAGAAAGTATTTTTAACAGCTCAGCATCAATACCAGTTCAGAATGGCATCCCTCTGTTAGGAAACAAGGCTGGGTTCAGTAGGAGTTAACATTAACAATTCAAGAGACTGTAGGAGAAATTAGAAACATGAGCCCTCCATAATGATGATAAAATCAAACTGGCAAATAAATGTATTCTCAAATGTCATAGTAAGAAAATGGATGAATATATGCAACTAAAATGGTCTCTTAAATTTCAAGTGCATGGCCAGGATTCTCAAGAACTTGCTCCTAAATAGAAGAAGCTGAATTAGAAATCTATCAAGTAATCTCAGTACTGCATATCTGCACATGTAATGCAAACTTCATGAAGTCCACAATTTCACCCTACTAGTCTAATCCAAAGCCCACTGGGATCTATTCCTCTGAATTTGATGAGTTTTGGATCAAGCCTTTTGAAGATAAGGAGTGAGCTGGAAACAAAATGATGCCATAAATCAGAATGAGTGGTACAGAATTAAGTAGTACAAAATATAGCTTTCAGTAGTATATTATGCTAAGGTTATAAAATAAAACAAAACAACACAACAATTGATGTACAAACAGTAAGGAAAAAGATACACAAATATTTGTGTTATTAAGGAATTAGTGAAATTGCAACGCTTCACTTTCTTAAAGAATATAGGCTCTATTTTGATATTCACACTTAAGGAAACACTTTGGCTCTGATAAAACCAAGTGGATAATTAAAAATTATAATATTAATTGTACCCTTAACACAGATAAGTAAACTTGGCAAGAAAGTTTTAATGAGTTAAGTGTAAAGGCAATGTCTAAATTAACTGAGTAAATTGGCAAAGGGAAATTTATTGTATATACTGACCCTTTTAACTTGTTTTAATGTCTGAATTTGAACTACATAGATTAGTTTTCATTACATGATACATTAAATTACGAGGATAAAAGTATTCCTCTCAGAATCTGCTTTCTAGGACAGGTTACAGTGCTTACAAATTAATTGTCCTGTAATATGTTATAATAGTAACTCTAAATCCATGGATTCAGTAAAGTTTCCTGAGAGAAATGACAGCTACTGGAATATATTTAGAAAGTCAATATGAAAGAATAAAACACGATCACGCTGAACTTTGCTAAAAATGCAAACAGTGGGAATTCCAAGTGCTCTCTGGCTCCTGCAAAGCCCCTGTGGCACAGCCCAGAGGGGTGTGGAGGGTGACGTTCAGGGACACCACACACCCACACCTGAGAGCTGTTTCTTTGCCAGGCTGCAGCCCTGGAGCTGCTCACACCTGAAAAGTGTGAGCTTATGAAAAGTGCATGGCACATTCCAGAACAACTTTTGGTTAAAAGAACCTCCTGCCAAATCTTGAGTGGAAGAAGTGTGACGTAAAAGCTGACATAGATGTACGCCCCACTGGGACTTGTCTGACTGTATCAGTTTTTAATGTATCTTTCCATTAAATCAAAGATCCAAATGCTAACTCTAGCACTGAGAGACAGCAAGGGACTTTGTGACATTCCTCAGAGGACTTGGTGTCCATAAACTAATGAATGGATAAAACTGATCTCAATATTTAGTTTCTCTTTTTTTGACAAATACAATATTGATGATATTTTGTTTAACTGTTTCATAACACCGTACTTGGGAAAATTTAACTAAACAGAAACTGCTCAACCAGAAATACACAGCAACAGATACTGGGATTATGTATATAATTAAGAAACAGGCATGGCAGAAGACCATAATATAGCATGATTTAGAAGTTCAAATCTTTCAGCTCCTACTAAATACTGTCAAGCACCAAGAAGTTCTGAGCCAGAACCAGCTGAAAACAATGGAAAGATTTCCATTGGTTTAATAAGCAATGAATCAGATTCATAAAAATGAACCGAGCTAGTAAATGTGCTGTTGCTCAGAGTGGCTTCTAAATAAATATATAAATCACATTTCTCACTCCGAAACTTCTAATTCTGGGAGACACACAGCAAAAAACAAAAGAAGGTGAAGACTGTACATTCAGAAGGAGAAAAAGGCTTCTTGCAGGTCCTTCTTACATAGCTGGCCTCATAAAAACAGGGACATTTAAGATTTGGAAACTGTTAGAAACTCAGCCACATGCAGTAACAGAGCAGAGTGGATGGTCTGTAGTAAGTAAACTTCAGAATGTTCGGTTCAGATACAGACATGGAAGTTCAGTTCAGCCAAGTCCACCAGCAAACACTCCCCCAAACCTCCCTGAGGGCATTTAACTACTTCCCACTTCCTCACCACATGTTCAGGGAGGCACCCCCTGCCAGCCCTCAGTGTGGGGTCAGCTCTGTCACCCAGGACATGCCATCCTCCTCTCCTTGGTACCCCTCCTGTGGAGGGAGAGCAGCTGCTGCCCGCCCTGAGCCCTGGCACTGCCCACAGCAGCGACCTCCTTCCTATTTGGGGGTACAGAAAGGCTCCTTACAGTGCCTCTTACACACCAGTCTGAGAGAAAGGGACATTTCAGGTTTGTGATTTGAAAGTGTGTTAGTCACATGCACTCTGGGGTGTCTAGGGCGCTGCCACCACAAAACACGGGGAATCCCGAGGAAGAGAAGAAAGAAGTGTTACCTCAGCCACATCCAAACTGTAAATGGGAACGGGCAGGCTGGGGAGCTTTCTGCTGCTCGTTCAATACACCGTGAAGTGTCAAAAATCTCTTTTACATGCTTTTTTCCACCTCCCTTTAGAAAAGGACCAGAATTACAACCAAGAAGCTAATAACTTGCTACGAACAGTGGTATTTGTTGAGGCATGCAGTTTCCAAATGGGAATTTGGGCTTGTTTTTATTCTTCACTTAACACTTCCCCTGCCCAGCACAGACGTTTACACTGGTGTTGTTCCGACTATGACAACACACAGAAAGCACATGGCCTAATAACTCCGACTTTAACAGCCCCGTGGCTTCTAACAATGCAATCGCAGAGGAATTTGCCCTAAACAAAGCCCAAATACAGAAGCGCCCATCGCAGTTAACAGCAATTAATGTCTCCTCAGACTGCTACGTGCCTTCACCGCAGCCAGAGGGGATCTCAGGGCGGGGGGAGAGGGACACCTGCGTCTGGTGGTCACCAGGCTTCCTGGCAGAGCCTCAGTGGGGGAATTACAAGCATCAGCATCACAGCCATGCAGTGGGAGCCTTTGGTTCCCCGGGAAATGAAACTGGAATCGCTGCCTCCCGGAAAAGCTCGCACAACACAGCCCGAGCAGCAGGGGAGAGGCACTGAAAAACCCACAAGAATTGAATCTATTAGAAATATTCTCACTTGTCCTGTTATGACCCGCATAGGAAAACTTTGGAAAGAGCACGTCTCACACCCAAGGAAGGGTGCTGGTGTAACTGGTTCAAAGTGGTGCTTCCCTGAGCCTTCCCGATCCATCGCTTGGATACGTCCCCGGGCTGCTACCAGCTGTCCCCACAGCCTGCCAGCCCAGCCTGCAGGCCACAAAGGGTCCCCCAGCCTTTCCTCTGAGCTGTGCCCCATCCCAGCCTTCCTCCTCCTCCAAAGGAGGGCAGTCACCAGTACAACACCCGCTCGTCCCAGTTAGCACCAGTGCAGGTTGCAGTGACAACAGTTAATAGGCCAAAGTATTAATAAATGGAATTACCTAAAGAGCAGAGGTCTGTATTCATAATATAAATTAATCATTTTCAAAATGTAAAAGTACTAAGGTGCATTTTCACTTTGTGCTTTATGACACCTACAATATCTTGGCCTGACAAATTAAGATTGACATTTAAAAATTACTAAGAATCCTGTCAGGGCAGGTCTTGAGCATCCATCATTGCTGGTGAGCACTCTGTGCTCACACTGAGGGGAGGAGAGACCCTTAAAGGTTTGAACAGAAATCTGGTCTACAGATAAGCCAGGGAAACACGATGAGCCATATCCTGTTACAATGACAATCACCATTTTTAAAGCCACAGACCAAGTATATTTGCTATTTGCATCTGGGCAATTTATAATAATAGGCCATAAGGAGAAAAGAAAAAGTGTAAGAGGAAAACGATACTTCTTCCAAACCTGGTGTATCATCACAAACCTGTTAACTCTATGTAAGAGGCAACCTAAGGGTATCAAGTTTAAAAAGCACAGAATCAATAAAAAGCCATTAAAAATCAATGTATGAACTGGTTTGCATGCCCTCAGCCATCACTCCTAGGCATTAATGCTCTAATAATTCTCAATTGATATGCACAGAATATGCCAATTTAAATTTATTGGAGTACTTCAAATTTTTAAGTGCTTAACTTTGGAAAAGATTGGCTTTACGGGGCCAAAGCAGTGAAGAATGATCAGGAATGTTTAGAATGCCTTACATTTTCAGTAATTTGAAGGAGATTAAAGGAGTAGGCATATGAAATTAAGAATGATTTAAAAATCATTGGATCCATTCAAATTGCTGGAAATGCTTGAATTGCAACTAATATTGATAGTTAGTACATATGCAGTGAAAGGGTCTTTTCTTACATCAATGTCCAAAGGAAATCTCCCATAACATGAGCCAGTCCTACATGGATACCAAAAAGGAAGGGAACAACTTGCATATGCACAGAAAAGACAGTAATTTCAAGTGCAAAACAACCCTTACCACCAAAAATCCCCCAAACATCTCCAGATTAAAATAATTTCAAAATGGAACAGAATTTGAAATTGACTCTCTGGTTAGAAATTCTGGTTGTTATTAATTTTTTATTTCTGGTTGACAATAAAATGTTTTGCAAAAGACTCCAGTGGAAACATCTGGAAATAAAACATAAAAATCCTCAGTGGAGGGAGGGCAAGCCATGGTCCCTGTGTGTGGGGCAGATGGGAGCTGTGGGGGAGGCTGCAAACCCAGACACTGTGGGAGGCTCCTGACCCCTGGGAGACACTGACCTCTCATTCAGGCTCCTACTGATCCAGGATTTTCACCTTCAGTTTTAGAAATCCTCTGTAAGTACTAGAGACACAAGATATTTGCTGTATCCCACAGCCTAGCCCGGGAAGGGTTTTGGGCATAGTGCCTACTGTGTTTTTCAAAAGCAAATGCATGGCTGCATTTAGTTTTTCTTCGTATTCACTCCTGGAAAATATACCTAGAGGGGAAAATTTAAGAAGTGGTATTAACAGCTCAGAACCACCAAGATAAAAGCTGGAAAAACAAGGCATTTAAAAGGGTTAAGGTAAAATAATAAACTGTTATTAAGCCTATTAAGAGTTTTAAAACATCATTGTTTATGGCATGATAGAGCTTGGCTTTTTATGGGTGTTTCATTTGTACATTTTACTTATTCTGCTTCTATTTAACGATGCCATGGATCTCCTCTTTAAAGCCCTCAGTAATGTACTGATTTCATCTGAATCTGCTAACCTTACTTTTAAAATAATGGTGCAACAAAACAGAGGTTAACATTTCATAACTTTGAACCACAAGCAAAGAGGCTAAAATTTTATGAAGGCTCTCAAAAACAATACCCGTTTCATAAAGTATAACATGTACAGAATTAAACTTGTGTCTTCATTCAGTATCAGCTGAGAAGATGAAGGGCACTTTAAAAGCAGTCTCCACGTTCTTATGTCTGTGCCTAAATGGCCAGCAGCTGCCATGCTCTGCTGCTGTCCCCTCTCTGCCCCGGGGTGTGCAGGGCTGTGCCATGTGGGGGTGCTCTCAGGGGACCCCCCCCTTGCACTGCTGGGTGACACAGCCCCCAAAGTCCACTCCCCACTCCAGCCCATGCACCACACCCAGGTGACCAAGGCATAATAGAGCAATCTTTTATTAATGTTACTAAAATTCTGGCAGGAGTAAACAATCAACGCTTTATGGATTTTGGTTTTATAATCTAACTTATTTTGCAACACTCTTGCTTACTGCTACTTCTCTACGATTCTTTCTCTGTGTATTATCCTACACTTGCTAGATCTTAGCTGAGGAAAGAAGGGGGGAAAAAACCCACAACTTTTATCCAGTGAGACACTTTATCAAGAAAATTCTACAAGAAATTGGTTGTTACCTGCAGATAACAACTGGTTTGTTAGTTAATGGCTAGAGGCAAAGCCAAGGCCAGTTAATGCTCCAGCTGTCCAGTCATTAACTGCAGTAAAGACTGATTTTGAGGAGGTTATTGCCGTGATAAAATATCCTCAAAAGATTATAACAGCAATAGTGTACAGGAAAAAAAAAGTATTAGTGGCTATAGTGTGACTGAATGGCTGCATTTGAAAAATTGGTCATTCCCTGGCGGTTCATAACCGATTTTCCACCAGTCAAAAAGCAAGTTGTGCTCTGTTAGGTTTATTGTACAAGGCAATAAAAATATTGGCCAGGTTAAATTGTCAGCGTGTTATGACATTAACCATTCTTTTACTGTGCTTAATTTAAGTGTTACTATGATTCATTATGGAAAGAAACTGTCCTTTGCAAGTAAACAGGCATTTCAGCACTGGGAACAGACAGCAATAATAAATCTGAGTGCAAAATTAAATTTCACTTGATGGCTTTCCCCCTCTTCATAATGATCACCTTTTTTTCTTTTTTTCTTTATAGAAATACTTCAGAATTCTTGGCTATTTAGTTTGCAAGATTGTCTTCCAAAGTTTGCATTATTGATGTGATGCCTGGCAGCAGTACTCTACTTAAGAGTGTGACAGCATTTCCATTAAAAAAACCTTTTTGATGGCTCACTTGGCCATCAAAAGTCGCCTTGTGTTTCATTTGGCATGCGGAGCTGCAGACCTCAGTGCAGATCTGAACCATGTGAGCTGTTCCTGTCTCTCGTTCTCCTGCTTAAGGTCAGTAATGCACACGCAAAAAATGTGCACACACGATTTCTGTGCACATGGTTCTGTAAATCTGGGTCTGTTTGTATTAAATTACAGGGAAATATGCAAAGTTCTGCAGATTTCAATGTTAATTTGCATGCTTTTATCATAAAGGCTATGTGCTATCATAGTAATCTTAATATACATTGACAGACTACACCATAACCACTCCAAAAAGCCATTAGGGTTTATTTTATAAATGTATAATAAGAATCCTTGGTAGATTCAGCATTGCACAACTCAATTTTTTTATTATTATTATTCGCTGACACCTGTAACAGAAGAGGAGCCATTGAACTTTACATCGCTAAAGCATCAGACTAGTTTTCCACAGAATCTGGAGAAGTTAGGCTGAAATTTTCACTGAAATTTAAGTTACTTAATTCCAAGACAGTGCTTTGAAGATCCACATCTAAATGATCCAATAAATAAATATCAGTGTGATCTACTGACATCCTGACTCCTCCGAAAACAATATTGAAGCACTCCAGGGCTTTGCCATAGTTCCAATTTCACTCTTGCTCCAAAAACTGTTATACCAGTGAGCCCTGTCCATTCTTATGAGGGATTTTACCAGCATAAATGATGGTACAATTCATCCCACTGCATCAAGGCTTCACAGTTCAAGCAGTCACTTACCACAAAGCCCCTGTACACTGCAGATCCCAGGGTCTTCCATAGTTAAGGTTGCCTTCAATTTCCTGGTCATGCTTAAGGCACTTCTAAAGCTAAAGTCTTTATTTTTAAATCTACCATCCTTAGGCATGAGTGAATTGTGAGCTTTTCTGCTACACTGAACTACATCAAATGATCACGTGCAGACTTTTAAGAGTAGTGTCAGAAGAGGCTCCCACCCTGCACACACTTCCCTGAGAACCTGCTGCACTGGCACATGCCAGAAAACAGCAGGGAGCACACTGAGACAACCAAGAAGGTGTGCACAGGTATGAGCTGACTGTTTTCTGAAAGCCAGGGCCTGGAACCAGTGGAGATCACAACACTGAAATAATCCTCAGTGTACGGCTGGATGCATCTATTTTATATATGTGTATATATATATAAATAATAGATGCATTATATATGTAAAAGGTAGCCACATATACATATATCTGCATGTGCTTCCATGAGTCCATAGAGGCCCTGAAGTACTCAGCATATGCAAACACCCAGCAGCCCTTCAAGCAGGTGCTGGCAATACCATTTTAATCCCAGGCCCACTTTTGCAGAGAGGAGTTAAGGGAGTCTCCCAATGCCATGCAGCAAACCAAGGGAGAGGCCAGGGAAGCTCATCTGAGCTGCAGCTCAGTCTCCTGGCCTGCTCACAGACTAAGCCCATATCATGTCTCCCCGTGCTGCCAGCCACGTCCTCTCCTTAAAGAGCAGCCAGGAACCATTCAGCCCCTGTAGAAGCCCTGCCACCATGCATATTCAGACACACAGCCTGTCATTGGAATCTGTGTCTTATAATTAGGTCCACACAAATGCTGAAACTTCAAAATAGAGTTTAGAAGGGTTTCCAGTACATCTGATGCCACAGGCATCACAGTTCTGCCTCTGGACTTACCAGCTGCTGCTCCAAGGCTTGGGCCAACTGTTGCTGCCAAAGGATACTCAGATGATGTGAGAAACTGGAACATGGAGAAGGGAGTTATTCGTCATCTTTGATGTTGGAACTTCAAGGGAAGCTCGGGCTCCTCTCCCAGCCATCGGCGAGCTCGGAGATCAGCCCTACCTTGATGTTTGCTCTGCTGCTGCCACGGCTTAGTTTGATTTTAGCCATCAGTTGGCTGTACAAGTGATACAAACATGGCACAGTAATCACTACCCAGAACGAGATGTGCACAAATATCTTTACAAGTCTGTTCCCTATCGGATTCCAACCCTTTCCAGAGGAAGTTACAAATGGATTATTCAATTTCTTTTTTTTTTTTTACTCTTAAATACAACCTTTTAAGATAAAGTGGTTCCAGAGGGCTTCCAGATGACTTGCCATTATTTCAGGGCTGATGGCATACAGACACTGCTAGTGTGGAGAGCACAAGCCTGCAGGGCGAGGACCATCATGTTCAATATTGCAAGGAACATAGATTTTACCCAAGGACACCAAGATCACTTTTTATGCTACCAAAAAGCTCGGGAGGAATTCTTATATAGAAGGCCAAGATTAGCTTGGTTTTAAAACTGAATTTTCAACAACATTTTAATTTAAAAAGAGGATTACAGGAAGAGGGGGAGCAGATTCTCTCCCAGACCACTCAGAGTCCCATCCTGATGAGTTTTGTTACCATGGCTGTAATAGATGAACTTTTGGCCCTTATAATGTCACATGAGATTCTCCAGAGTCATCTGAAAAACTGTAAAAGGCTCAGGTATTTCTCCTGCAGCCACACCTCTCTCCAGTTTGGATATGCTGCAGAAAACCAGCCCTGGTGGCATCAGTTGCAACAGACATTTTTCTTCTGGACTAGGAATCCCTGTGTCCCCTGAGAATGAGACACAAAGTGCTCACCATTTCCAAACTGAGGACATGCACTGGCACCAGCACCAATTCTCTTCCCCATATCTTCTCAAATCAAGCAATTTCTCTACACTCCGCACCAATAAAGACACACTTAAAAAAAAATCCTTTGTAAAATCTATATTAGACAGAAAGTCTTGCAGTTCTTTTCTACTTTAAAAGGAAAAGAAGAGTAAAGCTCATAGTCAAAATCACCTTCAGCCAAACCCCCACTGTCAGACAAGTGCATCATAGTGGATTTTGGATTGATGAACTACTGTATTTTAGTTTTTCTGCCAAAGCAACATGGGTCTCCTCAGCAGGAAAGTGAATAGAGTGAGACAGAGAAGAGAGGCAGCACAACACACTGCACCTATGCAAGGGCTGCCAACAGAAAAAAGGGCACTCTCTCGGAGGGCAAAGACACAGATGTGTCCGAAGGACAGGCAAAGGCGCGGCAGAGACATGAGCAGAGGGGGCACTGGGAAAGGCATGTTAGCAGGAATGATTCTGCAGGGCTTGGGGAGAGAAAATGCTGGCAAGGACTGAGCAAAAATGGTGAGATTATCATGCACACACTGAGGCAGCAGAACCAGCTGCACCAATTTTCTAGTGAGTGACCCATGGCACAGGGACAGCTGAAGTGACACAGTGCATGGATAGGCCAGAAGAGAGAGCTTTAGGGAGAAACATTCATGTGGTTCTTGCCACACATCTTTTTCGTTTTTGACAAGATCTCACATTTTTGGGTTATAACATTTATGATGGTGACCTCATGGGAGATCAGCCTCCATCCTGGGGATCTCTGACTCTCCCTGGCTTCCTTCCCGTCCTGCTGGAACCTCAGGCAGCAGCATTTCCCACCTCAGCTGGCACCCTCTGTCCCCTTTGGAAATGCCCCTCCTGTGCCCTGTGCTCACCCAGCCTCTGCCACTGCCCCCACCAACTACCCCTGCACTGTCTCTGGGCTTCTGCACATCCACCAGTAAAACAAAAAAATAATAAAAATAAATACATGCTACAGGTGGAGTTAATCCCATGTCTTCTAGAACTGGGTAGTCCTACACAAGATTATATCTTTATCATTGAGACCTGTTTGTGTGGCACCCATCACATATCAGCTCTCAAGGCTGCTGAAACAAGGTTTAGGAGAAGTTAATTTTAGTACATGTTGTTCTCTCTTCTCACACAGACACACACCCATGTGCATGCACACATGCAAATACACACTTTCACGGGGAGAGAGTTTTAATACTGAAAACTTATTTTGACTTCCAACTTATTTAAGACTTAAAGAGTTTAAGCCAGATTTATTTTGGGTGACAAGTATTTCTTACATCTAAAGGATAAATATTTTCTCCTATTTTAACAACATCTCTTCCCTTTGATTTTCTCACACATGTTGTATTTAACTAATAGAGTACAAATACCAAAACAATGGAATATCCAGGATTAACTCAGCAAATGCCATTAGATTTTGTGCAGGCATAATATAGAAATGGCACAAAAAACTTGGGATCCTTAAGGATCATTTCCAGAGATTCATTTTCAAAACTAAGGGATTTTTAATACTTGAAAAATTCAATATATTTCATAGAGTCATTACATTTTGTACAGTTCTGAAATAATGCCAATTTTGCAACTTAATTTGCAAAAATGATAATAAACGAGAAGACTGTCACTTGACAGGGAAAAACTATCTCTTTTTTCTGTTATCTGTTTTGCTGTAAGGTTAATTCTTTATATTTTGTATTTAAATTAATTCGGATTTCTTTCATAATAGGGGGCTTACTATATTACGGAATTAGTAAAGAAATGGGCAAAAAAGACAGGAAAAGAAGGAGGGGAAGACGAGAGGGTAGGAAGAGATCAATTAAATAATTTTTTTGTCAAAAATCAGATATGCACATATTTTAGTTTGGAGAGCATATGCTGCTCTTGATGTGGATCCAAAACTGAGGCAGTGCATTGAACAAAATAAAACCAGCTCTGTAATTATTAGCAGAGACATATTCGTGAGGGCCATTTCCTGTAGAAAATGCCACTTTTATTTTCTTTCCTGTATCTTACTCAAATTCCCTTAGCAGAGAAGAGAAGGAAGAGACCAAGTTACAGCTTCTGTTCAAGTAACAAGCCATAACCAGTGTCGGATTCCTTTGCCTATTATCTCATGCCTTGGGATGTTCTGGTGGCCCGTGGCTGGCCAGGCCCACTGGGGGTCTTCTCACAGTGTACTGGCCACATTCAGGAGTTTCAAGAAAAGCAGGAAAGCGAGCCAAATTTGCCAGCAGATGCAATCTATAATCACTTTTTGGCTCAGATATCAAAATAATTCAGACTCCATTGGCATGTTGCACATAGACACTGCAACCTGCAGGAACGGGCAAAACACAAACAACAAAGAGGAAGAAAACTTGCAGTGTTTTGCTTTAAAGCCATAGAAAAGATATGGGGAATGTATCTGAAGAAATGTGATGGTTCAGTCTTGATTTGAGAATTGTTGATCCTCTCGCTTTTGCGGATTTTTTTTTTTTGCACCAGAGCTAAGGAGAAGTAGACACAACTAGTTTAGCAGAAAATCAAGAGAAAATTGGCTACTTGGGCAAATATTTGTAGGATTGGGAAGAGGTAAAAAGGCAAAGCAGGGACAGAGATTAGTTCTTGATGACTAAAAGGCCAAATTATGGTTTTGGGATTACAAATCAGCTGTATGAACAGAGATGCATAAGGCTGCCCCTACCCAGCTAGTAGAGGTTTAATTTTTAGATACATACTTTCTAGCTGTTATTTTATACTGGTTGTTATTATTTGCTTCTCTTGCTGTCCTATTTCTCTTTAAGGTAGGAAGTAGGAGGATCAAGACTTCTCATAAAAAGCCCAATGATCCTTTTTGCTTGTTCCTTCATAGGGGCACATAAACAATAAACTTGTGATTCTGCAAAGAGGGATCAGGAACACAAAGAAATTACAGCTTCAGACACCTACAGTAATTTATTTGACACTGTCCCTCCCCATCACCATGCCACCATCAAATATCTGTGATACCTGCACTTACCAGATGCCACAGGAGGTGTTTGCATGCCATGGATGGGGCCCTCATCCCCTCAGGTGAGTCTGAAAAATGCAGATAATTGCCAAGGACAAGATGCAGGTATCCCATAAGGTTCATGGTTCCAATCTCCTCTCAGTGGGATAGGTGGAAAGATGCACTCACCTCTTCAGGTGCATCCACTTCATGTACCTTGAATCCAATGAGGAAAAAAATCTCAATACACCCAGAAGAACCACAAACATTTCTGTCTGCATGCTGGTTTGGTGCACAGGGCTCCCTCCTAAGTCTGAGATTACATTTATGTCAGTGCAGGAGAACTCTTTCACTGATGACAAGCCTTTGAAGGAATCAAAATGAGAAACCAACCTTTTGGCTGCATTCAAATTGCCCTAGAAATTTAGACATAGCTCTTAAAAAGGTAAAGATTTTTAAATTGCCACTTTCTAAAGTGCTACTCAATATTATTTACATTATGGAAGAACCCTACAGCCCCAGTAGGCTCAGAGGGACACTGCATTAGTCATGACGCAAATACATACAAAGACATGACCCCTGCCCCAGAGAACTTTTTATCAGTCCCTAATTAACCTCTTCATGATCCTTGAAGCCAGAATAATCAATGGGTCTCTATTCTGACTTTCAATTCATTCAGTTGGGGAAGGAGGAGGATCTATAGGAAAATTAATTTTAAAAATACGACTTCTGAATTACCTCCTAAGTGGGACAGCCCTCTAACAAACAATGCTGAGCCTGCCAAATCACTCCTGTTCTAAATAACCAGCTCTCCTTGTACAGCCTCTGCTGCCTGAAAGGGCTTCATTTGTTTTAACTATTATGAATAGTCAAGAATTCAGTATCACATGAATGGGAAGCTTCTAGAAAACTTAAATATGCTTCATTGGGCTTGATGAATGGCTGACTGTTGCACTGTTATAAGATATACTAATATACTAGAAATATGACTTGACTGTGATTAAGTCCCATGCATAAGATTGAACAGGAATATTCTCAACCCTGAAGAAAATGTCTATTGACATACCAGCTAAAAAATCTGGGATTTTCAAAAGGTCCATTTGCTCTCAGTAAGAATTCAACTCTCAGCAAAGCTCAGGCACATCTGACCACTAAGATTCCCAGCTCATGTCCGTACAAATAGCGTATCTAAATCCAAATTGAATGGTTGGACCCCCTCTCTGGCAGTGTCACCCATAGCACCTTCCTCCACTCCCTGCTATAATATAAGGATTGCTTTTGTTTGAGGAAAGGAGGCAAGAAAACACTCCTTACGAGCACTCTCAGCGGTTCTGCAGGAGGACAGAGCCGGCTGCCTGCGCTGCTGGATGAGTACTTTGGAAGCTTAGCACAGGAGAAATAGGATGACATTAAGGGCAGTGCCTGGGTAGGTACAAGAGCAGGTATGAAAAGAGAGAGGTGGTGTAATTAATTGAAGTAGTGGTGCCCAATGGATTTTAGATAATAGATGTCATTAAGGGTGATTCAGAAGATTGAATTGTACAACACAAATCAGTGTGGAAGCTGTGGAACAAACCAAGTAGAGAGAGGCATCCCTTCACTACTTACAGTAGAGAAGTGTTGGTGTGCTTTGTGCACTGCCATCTCTAAAAAGGACTGAGCTAACAAGAGAGATGATTAGTTTTCTCAGGGCAGAGGTTAAGGATGTTAGCGAGAGGGTTGATATGTTATAGTCAAGAGAACTGGGAATGAATCCTGTATTTGTGCATGTGGAAATTAAATGATAACAGAAAGGCAGTGAGAGATGTTTCAAAAGAGGTTGCAACCTGAAAGGAGAGAAAACTACATTTTTGGTACTGTGCTAGTTCTTCATATAAATTCCTAAGTAAATCTTGGCAAACTTGCCCATGCAAATGACTTTATGGCTAGCACCATTTGCAAATGCCAGATTAAGACAATGAAATTTACCTGGCTACAGCTTTGACTTAGGTGAGAGTATTGCAGAGAAAGCTGGGGAACACAGGGACAGACAGCACATTACATGATTTTGAGGCCAGTATCATTTTATAGAGCACTTTTGTCCTGCAGGCTAAATAAAATGGGTTACAAGTAGTGTGTCAGGCATCAGCAGGGAAGCCAGTGGTAGCCCACGACAGTGATCATGTGCTCAGCAATGTGTGTTATATCATGGACATCAACATAATTTATAAGAGCAAGGTAATTGTTGGCTAGAAAGCTGCAATAATTGCTTCCTTTTCTGAGAAGGTTTTATTGTCTCCAGCATCTGTTGTCTGAGACTGGGGCCAAGGCTTCCACTTGCCTCTCTTACATCTTGACTCTGCAATGCCTGAGCACAGCCACTGAGGTTATTGGGCCTCTGAAGGTGGTGGAGCAGGTACAGATGCTGAAAACCTCCCACTGCATTAGGTATGCTGATCCCCTACTGACATGTCCCTTCAAAGCATGCCATTAGCACCAAATGTGGCCACCAGCTGTGCAGCTGCAGCCCAGGACCAGAGCAGCACTTCCTGGAGCCACACAGCAGTGCTCAGAGCAGAGCCAGGAGCACGGAGGAGAAGCAGAAGTTTCCATCTAGTCTCAGGCACATGACTCAAATATATTTGGAAGAAGATACAGGCTGCCCTATCATAAGCAGTTCAATGATTCTGAGAGATTTTAAGCATTTTAAATTAGTTGATGAGCCAGTTTGGTAATTTCAGAGTAATTTCTTAGCTCTTCTCTCATCTTCAACACGAAAAGCCACCAAGACAAAACTACAGGTTGTCCTTTTGCTTCTCTTTGTCAGCAAGATAGGACTCCGAGGAAGAGATGTCGTAGTCCTCTGCTGCAACTCCATGTATAGGAACTGTGTACAAAATATGTTAACTCACAGAGCAGAAAAGAAAGAAAAAAGTCAGAATTCTGAATTTAACCCTAGAGACAAGAATGTTTTGTTTAACAAATGATGGAAAAATTGGGAAAAGGTAGCACAGATGGAAAATGCAATACTGAATACTGAAAATGCAATACCAACAGATACAACATGGTGCAAAAGCAGACAAAAAGGGAAGACATTAGAAAGTAATAAAAGCTTTAAATCTTGCTTTGATCTTTAATGCAGACTAAAGATGCTGTGGAGCAAAATAAAAGGGTTCTAGATGGGGGAAAAAAGGTCAAGAATAGCTTTTAAGGATAATGTCATACCATGATGCAAATCTAAAGGTGAACATAAACACTGGGGCTGGAAACATTCAGAGTCTAATCCTGCATTTGGATCCATATTTTCCATGTGTTTTAAGACAGCTGAAATATGGGGTCAGTATGATGTTATGCTTGTGCTCCAGTACTATAGTTTTAATCTAGGAAAACCAAACCTGATACTTTATGGAAGCATTTTAATGCTCAATAATTAAAAATCAAATTAAGAGAAAGCAGTTATTTAAAGCAATTTTAAGAACTGAGAAATAAATGGGAGGGTAAATGTTGTAAATTCCAAAGAGGGGAAAAAGCAGATAAGAGTCTTCTTGATGTTTGTTTCTATTTTTTCAACCAAATCACTTCAGTTTTTTTAGGTACTTCTCATTATAAGCTAAGGAGATGTAGCTAGGATTCAACAATCATCACTGTTAATATATTTTATTTTCTCACTTTTTTTACAGGGTATAACCCCAAAGGCAAACATTTGTTTGGATTTCAGTGAAAATCTGGTAACCTGTGAGAGATAAATGAGAAATATTAAAGACCTGAAGAAACAAGGAATGTGATGAAACATGGTTGATAAATCTATTCCTAAGTGAAGGCCTACAGAGTTCAGTATGCTTGGGCAAAGATCCACGTAGAAAAA
>VWZP01000395.1:217127-294627 GCA_013396995.1 Dicaeum eximium | reverse complement strand
GTTGGCACATTTTGCAGTTTCTGTCTGTGCTTCAGTGTAAATGATGTGTTTCCCATTTAGCAGTGTATATGTAAGCAGCAATTCTGCAGCACAGCCTCCCACCTGTGCTGTTGAGGCAGCCATGGAGGGCTTGTGCAGTGATCATAAGTAAGACTTTCACACTTGGGTATACTTGTAAATGTTACAAACCATTCCATGATTCTATGATTAGTAAAAATCCATAAAAATCTTGGTGTGACAGACTCACAAGATAACTCCTGTCAGGTTTGGAGCTAAGAAGGACATGAGTATGGATACCATATTGGCAGTTTTATGAAATTCTGGGTGGTGGTGTTAGAAGAGGAATTCAGACTTAGCCAACACTACTAAGGAGCATTTCCCTAAGGAGGGAAGTTTTCTTTCTATAAAATTTTATATATTCATACACACTTAGACATTATGTACACAGACATGCACCATTTATACCAGTCAATCTCCATCACACTAACCTTTTTATGGGAAGACCTGCAGACAGACTTCCAGCAAAACAGAGTTCATCAGGATCTGGATGTTATTTTACCAACCCAGTAAAAGTAGCCATCAGCAGAGAAGAGGAAACCTAAAGCAGCTTGGAACATCCAGAAATTCACCAACAGGACAAACAAGCTGGAGGGAATAAAAGTTTCCAAGAGCTATTTTGCCATCAATACTTTGGGGGGAGTTAAGGATACAGGAAAAGAAAAATATCCCAAAGTGATTATTCAGCCAAGAGGACTCATGCTCCTAATTGCTCGTGTGCCTTTGAAAGTTCCCTACAGCTCTTTGCATTCAATTTTCTCTTATTTTGAAGATCAAAACAATGATGCAAAGTGCCCCTATTTAACTTAAGTGCTCTGACAAGGCACACAGACTATTCTTCAGCATTTGTGCTGTACGTAGCCATCAGAAAATCACACGTTTATTATGCATACAGAGTTCTTGCTTGATTGGAAAGCATTTTCCATATTGTGCAGGGCACCCCAGCTCGGCAGCCAAGAGCTCAGCTCCTCCGTGGCAGACGCGGTGCGAATACTCACGGCAAGTCCCGGCAGAGTCCCCGGCTGGCTGCACGTCCCCAGCCCTGTCCCACAGCCTTATCCCTCTGCTGAGGCCTGGAGCAGGTGGAAGGACTCTGGAAGGACCACGCTCTTGGCCTTTTCCTGCCCAATTGCACAAGGTTAATGAGACCTGAAGAGGAATCGCTGCTGGAGACAAGGCAACACGAGCCTTGCAGAGCATCACATCTGGAGTCCAGAGGCGCTTGCCTCCCCCATTTGCATTTGCTTCCCACTCCCTCATATGGAGCAGGATCAGCGATTCCCCTCTGCAAAGAGCTCGAACAAGGACTGTGGAAGAGGAATAAAGGGGAAAGGAGATTTGAAAATGAAGTCTAGTTATTTTTTAATCTCATACCTGAAATTTATAGCATCATTCTCCCCTCTGAATAAACAACTATTCTGTCCCCTCCAATTACAACGCACAAAGCTGACTGCTACATGCAATGTCAAATTTACACTGGTGCCTTTTATCAGGATTTCCTTTCATATTGCTCTCTAAGCAATGACTTTGTAAGGAGATTAACTGCATTATATGCCACACATTAAACAAACCCACATGTATACAACACAGCTTTTAAGAGATTTCTCTTTTACCCAGGACAGCCCTTCCTATCTTAGAAGGTCTTGGTTTTTCATGGGTTTTAGCACCCTATCCCTGAAGCACTGGTCCACTACCACCACCACCAGAGAGGAGCTCAAGGTGTACCCAGCATCCATCAACACTGACAATAAATCAGGTGGACATAGCTTTTATTATTCTTATTTCATGGGGAAATTGCTGATCAGCTCTGCTTGTTATCCGAGATAAAGGCAAGAGGAAAAAATGCAGAGACTTACACTAAAGACAAGGCATACATTTTCCTACAAAGTCGTCTTCTAAAGGGGATTCCTTTAAAAAGTTCATTTAGATTTTTCCTTAATACTTGTTCGTTTTTTCTAAAATCTATTCTCCCACTAATTTGTACAGTTTACAAAACCCAAACTAAATAAAACCTGACAAAACCCAAACTAAAATAAAACCTGACAAAAACAAACCACAATCTTCTCAAGTGCCGTGCAACTCACAGCAACGTAACTGACAACTTTCTATTCATTCAGTGACATAAATTGTGGCCACCATAGATGTTTTCCAAGGGACAAACTAGTTCCTGTAAGCACCATCTCTCAGGAGGCTGCTCAGAGTAGCAATTGTTTGCTGGAATGGATCTCAAATACTCGTGCAGTTGGAACATGGGTGAACTCTTCCTTCCCACAGACTTATCTGGTACCAGGCAGTGACACCCAACAAGAGAACAAGGGTGGGTGAAGAGCCAGTTCTGCTCCCTCAGGCTGCAGGCTTCTTTCTTTGCTTTCCAAGGACTCGGCTGATTCTTCACTTTGGATTGTTCCACTCCATGTTTCCTGCTCACATTCACACAGCACTGTCATCTCCCCAAACCTGCAGATCAGGGATGCTGGAGGGGCTGTCTCTCCCTGCCACTCCCTCCTGCCTCCCCTTGCCTCCTTGCAAGACTGTGAAATGTTTATTCTCCCAGCTCCTTTTGCTATTTATCACATCTCTTCCATCACCTGTAGTACTTTTCCCCATTTCTATTGCTCTTTGCCACATTATTTTCCTGGACTTTCTGTTAATACCCCTGGCATCCCTGAAAGTTTCAGTTTTTTAATTCTCTACCTATCAAAGCTACTAAAACAAAACACTGCAGAAAGACTGACCTTGACATACAGGTCTAAGAAAAAAAAAAAAAAGATTTTTTAAAATTACTGTTATTATTACCAATACTGAGTATTATTACTGAATAAGTTAATGGAAAACAGATCAAATATGCTTCTCTTTTTGTAGGGGCTGAAATAATTAAAATGCATGATGTAATTGTCCCTACTTTTTCTGTGAAAATAAGAAACCTACATTCAACAACTCCATGTTCAGCTGTTTTTCCAGCTGGAAAGATGGGGAAAAAAATTAGAATATCCATTCATTCTCTGAAGAGGAAGCAACCAGTCTTTACACAACGCAAATTAGTTTATCTAGAACTAATATTTTATATTTAACATGGAAGCTGATCCAAGATCTTGGCTTCATCCAGATGAAAGACAGGCTGCTTGTATATCGGTGAGGCAATCCTACTTAAGTAAAACTAGAATTGTGTACATGGAAACTACTTCTATAGGAGCAAAATTAAGGGAAATAAAAACTGAAATGTCTGAAAGCAGTCATCAGCCAAACCTTTCTTCAAATGGACATTTTCCAGGTACCAAAATGATGAAAAAACATTATACATACAGCCTAAGTTATTATGGTGAGGCTGCACAGTGTTCATAAAACCAGAAATATCAAGTTTCCTTCCTCTAGTGTACCCCTCTGGGCTTTAGGCACACAAATGATGGAACATTTGCGCCTGGCAAGAGACCAATAAAACAAAAATGACCCTAAGATACTAGAGTGACATACATACACACCCACACCTGTAGTAAAAAATTGATTTGCCTTCCAACAGGAACTATCTTACAATCTCTGTGACCCACAGACTCTCAGAAACATAATGATGTTCACTCCTTACAAACCATTGTTTCAGTCTCACAGGGGCAGGAATGGGATGCCCACCCAGGGTGGTAGCAGAGATCACACATGCCCAGCAAGAAGGAGGAGCACAGCCAACCCCCTCATTATTCAAACACACTGTGGTGCCGGGGACACCAGGAGCCACCTTGGCCAGGACCAGCTGCAGAGGCAGGAATGGAGCCTGTGAGCTTCTGCTTGCCCTTTCCAGCCCCCTGGCTCTTCCTCAGCAGCCTCGTGCACAGAGCAAGCACCACTGCAGGTGACTTCACCACGTGGCTTTGCTTCCCTCATACACACTCAGGTGTGCCTGCACACATGCTGCCACAGGGGCACATACTTCTGATCCTTTCATTTGTTGCAACACTGCATCCATGGTAAAGACATCCATCCTGCTGCAGTAAATCATCATTTTACAATGGATATATACCTATATTATTACTGTAATACTGATGTACTGAACCATTAGTATAAAAAAGCAAGCAGGTGATAAAAATGATGCAAAGACTCCCATAAAGTAAGAAACAAAACCCAAACTACTGTAGCAAACATTAGCAGTGAGATAAGTAAATTAGTGATTATTCTAGAGATAAATTAGTGGGTAGATAGGAAGAAGTAAAGTATATGTGGCTGCTGGTATATTTTCCAGTCGGGAGCTGTGAGCTGTGTCTTCTAGAATCTATGTAGAGTCAGTGCAATAATATGGATGGATATTTAAGACTAGGCTATGACCATGACTCTGAGGCAATTGCCTTCCATAGAAGTCAGCACACCAGCAAATTTCATCCTTATTAACTTCGCTGCTTTTATACATCGCACTAATTAAAAACCCTACCATAAAAGTTGCTCTCAGACACTTTGCATAGAGTAAATATGCTGTGGGAATCCAGTGTAACTGCAAATTTGCCTCTAAGTAGAAAATAGTTAGTGACCCTGAAGAGATCAATTTTTAGGCAGCAATACAAGGTATCCATGGAACAGAAAGATTAACTCTTCTCAGCATATTTCAAGACTACCAGTGAATCCAAATCTTCAGAGAAAACATACATTCAGAATGTCTTTGGAATCCAGACCTAATATATAGAGAAACTTTCAAAGCAGGTCATTTATTTGACATAATTGTGCTAACATCCCTTTAAGCTGTGCAAACCAGAAAGATCATTTCAAAATATTAACTTATTTCTTGCTATCAACAACAATGCAATTAATTCCTCTCAATAAAGATTGTTTTTGCAAAAGAGCAATAAGGTGCCTCTGCAGGGGGCATCATTATCATTAAATAATCACACCCCAGGAGACGTGAGGCACTGCGCTGCACCATGTACATTTTAGCACTCCGGAGTATGATTCGTTTGCGTTAACCACACCCCAGAACAGCTAATTGGGAAAAGACTACAAACTGAGGAGGGTTCTGGGTTTCTTCTATTTTTGGAACTGACAGGGAAACCGGGAAATTTTTTACCAGTCCCATGAGAAAGGTGGCCAGGCGTGACCTAAGGAGGCACCGTCTTGCTATGGCTGTCACTGGAGGCCATAATAGTGCACGTGGTAGTGCACGTCCATAAATCCCCAAAAAAATTACATGAGCCCTCCCCCCTGTGTAACAAGGGGCTAGGTTAGGACTTTGGGGTAGTGTGCTTTCATATGAAAACCAAACCAGGCCCAGCTGCTCTGCACAGATGGAATCATGGAATCATTAAAGTTGGAAAAGACCTCCACGATCATGAAGTTCAACCTTCAGCCTCACACCATACCAGGAAATGCCACGTCTACTCACTTTTTGAACACTTCCAGGGATGCTGATTCCAGCACTACCTATATATATACAGGAAAACAGACACATATTATTTTGATGGAATGGCTGCTTCTTATCTAGTGGATGTTTTATATAATTTTGGACAATCTGCTCTGATATATGGCAAACCTTTGGAAATAGATGGAATTATTTTAAAAATACATACTTCCAGAGCATAGATAACTGCTTTGCATGGTGCTGGATTCCTGAGGACTCAGTGGTTGGGTTTTTTCCTCTGTTTAAACCAGGTTTTACCACAGAACACACCCTGGCAGGAATGCAGGAGAATGATAATTCCTCGAGGGATGGTGAGGACACCATAGAGATGCCCCCCATGGGTGTGGTGGGCATCCACCCAGGACAAGGCCACATGACCAGGGACAAAGAAGGTTCCACAGCCACCTGAAGACTGTGAGAAACTATGGCCACAGGAAGTCCTTACCACACACATGCCCTCTGGGGGTAGGGTATGACCCCTAGACCTGTGCAGGGGAGATTAGTGAGCAGCACTTCTTGCTTGTATTCCTAGCCTGGGCTATCTCTATATTCAGTGCTGTTACCCATTTCCTGTCAGGAATTGAGAAGACTGAAAATTTTCTGCAAGACCTCTGGGCTGGATTTACCGAGTCTTACCAAAGAGCCCTCCTTCCTCCTCAGGAGCCAAGAATTTTGCTGGTGTGGGAGTGTCATTAAAGCTGAATTAGCAAAGCTTCTCCCATTTAGGGGTCAGACCAAGTTGAACAATGGCTCTTCAAGAGAATAAAACAAAAATGGGAAAGGAATTAGAGCTACAGTAATTCAAATGAAACAAACAATACCATATGCATGAACAAGCAATATACTTATTGTTAACACAAGTTATTTTATAATCAATATTTAAAATATTTTATCAGTGCTGTAACTGATACTTCATGCCTATGTATGTGCAGCCAGTAAGGTATAGATTTATAAAAATTAGGGTTATCATAGCTTCAGTGTAGCAAGGCACAGCCGTTTTAAAATTGAAATTCTCAGATTTTATCAGTTATCTCTTTCCACAGGATAATGTAACTTTACAATTACTTAGCTCATAAAGAACTAATTTCATTCAGCTTCCAATAAATACTTTCAAAATAGGAGTCTATGGCAAGATTTCTTGAGTGGTCGAATCATGAACAATAATGGTCATACAGACTTTGAAGGAAAGTCTTGATAATGAGATTAATACCTGCAGGCTTCCCTCACAAAGATGTAGTTTTATAAGCAATTAATAATAACCTACTTTTTTCTATTTTTTGTATTAAAAAGAAAATAAGTTATTGATTTCAACTGCAAAAATAACTATTTGCATAACATTGTTGATTGTATGCTCTACTAGCACAATCAGGATTAATTGAAGCAAAATATTTTATTATTTTTAAATGGGTAAAGATTTTATATATATTAGCATTTGAATCTGATTAGAACAGTCTGTTTACCAGCACTATTAGGAGCACAGCTCATATTACCATATTCAATCCACACTATGGCATAAAGCCTTCTTGTTGACACCTCTGTACAGACTTGTGGGCAGACCTTTGAAGGCATTCCTAAATTTTAAAAATTATGAGTACTAGCAAGTATTGCTAGTTTTTCTTACATTCTAGATATGATGTTCTTAATTAAATATTGTGAGTGAAACAGCAGACAGTGATTTAAGGGAATTTTGCCACTGATTTCCATTTCATCCACCTGATAAACCCCATTTTTACCCCCATGGGAGGAAGCTTACCTGGCAGAAGGGCAGCCACAGCATCAAAGTGCAGTTTATGTCAACTGCTGATGGAGGAAGATCCCCTGTCTTTAGGTGGTGCTTCTGCTCTGGGGAGGGAAGTGCCAGGTGCCACAAGTTTGACAAACTGGATACAGCTTGACCTGCAACAGGGCAAAGCCACAATGCTGTGGTGAAATAATGGAATTCCTACCACGCTTCAACCTTCTCAGCTGAGCATATTTCTAAACAGATCACATTTGCTACAAAACCACATCTAAAATTTATTTTATATTTAAATTGTATGCATGATTACCTTAAATTAACTGGCTTTTGAGAACAGTTTTTTTGGCAAGTACAAGGGTTTCAGATGTAAAACTGAGGCAGCCCAGTGCTACCACCTTTAAGTTGATGAACTAATTGTGCAATATACTGGCTCATTTAAAAATTTATATTCATACTCAGGTTCTCAGTCTGAATAAACACCAAATTCTTTCTGCTTCCCAAACTGAAAGACTTTTTTCTGTGGCTTATTTTTAAAATTAATTAATCATCAACCAAATGACTGGTATCACACTGAGCAGGAGCTTTGGTAGCATCTTTTCTCATCTGATGTTTCCCTCCAGCCACCAGCAGCCAGACCACACGAGTGCTTTGCTGGGCCAGGTGTCTGTGAGAAAGAAAAGCATCCTCTGCTTGAAACAGCAGCACTGGATTGCTGGAGCTGGGAAAAGGGGGGAGTTCTGCTACACTAGAGGTAGAAATGGATCACTTCACGTGCATGGTGAGAATTCACCTTATGGTCCCCAGCTCAGCCACCATCAGAACATCAGAGCTGGTTTTTTGTCCAGCTGGGTTATGCACAAATTTTGGACTGCCACCAGTTCAGGAGAGGAATTTCATTTGATCTGTTTTCTCATGTTTGCTTTCCCTGAACAACTCCCAGCTGAGATAGATGCAATCAGAGACTTAACCAGAAAATTTTCAAATCTTCCCACAGCAATTAACATAAAAATTTTTTTAAAAGAATAGGAAAGAGAACCTTTGTGGGGGTGGGGGGGCAAGAGAGAGTGTCAAGATTCATGGACATTAGGTTTTAAAGATGAGTACTATTTAGGACTATTTTATTGCCCAGCATTTGACAAGCTCAACTTGCTAGCAGGAAAAATAATTTTAAACTCAAACAAGTATCAGGTTCTTGAATTTCAGCTGATTTTAATTTTTTAAATCTCTGATAGTCTGGCTAGTCATCCAACATGAATAGAAACAAAATAAAATGACATAGGACCAGTCCACAGGCAGATTAACAGGCATGGAAAGCACAGAGACAAAAATGCAGCAAGAAATTAAAGGAAAATTCTAAATACCTAATAAATCTGAGAACTTCATAAACATTTTACACAGAAGAAAGAAACAGAATATGGCAACTAAATTATGCATTCAGAATCGTATGCTTAACTGGGATACTTTGCACTTGGATTTTGGTGAATGCCGCTTTTAATTCCATTGCAGATGTTCGTATTCATAACACGACTATGCCCAAATTTAGCCAATATCAAACTGCTTTTATATGTATACTACACATATCAAATGCCTGCAAAAGAGGCAAGAATTAAAAAGTAGAGAATATAAACTGGACCGTGAAAGAGGAAAAGGAGAATAGATGAAAATCATTTTTAGAAACATCAGCCCTTAGAAAAATCACTATTAGCAAATTATCAGTTGCTTCTTCAAATAATAAGACTTTTAATCAATATGCAAAAAAATAATCAATTCCATCTCTCATTTTTTTACCCTTCTTTCTTTTGCTCTCATATTTTATGTATAGTAACTCACATTTCTCAGCCCACTGTGTAGCTATGAACTGAAAGCAAATATTCAGACAGTAAATGAAGCTGCAGTTTGTATTTATAATGCTCCTATAACTATGTATATATATATTATACAATCTCAATCTCTGTTAAAAAAAGAAGCAGTTCAATAGAAAGAGATAATTTTATTAAAAAATCATGAATGCAACTGCACTCATTCAACCTTAGAAATGTTTTGATGGCTTTTCAGCGCTGCAATATATTTAGATGGGAATATGTCATTAATATAAACAGCAGAATAGAAACTATTAAACTAACACAATTTAAAACTGAGCAAACCTGAGTATTTGATTAAAGTTTTTGTGCATTCTATACACTTGAACAGGTAACATAGAAGCATAATATTTTTGTTGATTTTTAATTTGTTAGAAGTATTGCAATTGAAAAGCTAAATTTTCCAGTAGTTTGTATTTAGAAATTAGAAATCTGGTCCTGTAGGAACTTCTTTAGTCTTATTTTCCAGGCTATACTCTGAATTTCAAGCTGAAGTTTAAGACAGAAAGCAGCAATGATGCACATTATAGGAACCATCTTCTTTGTTACAAAGCAACACTAAATGTGCCGAGTTTGAGTCAGTGTACATTTGGTTACTTTCAGTGATAAGGATAAAATCCAATTCCATATACATTTAATGCATAAAGAATTTTTTAGAAGATTTGCAAATAAAACACTATGGTTAGAAAGGTCATCCATTAATATGTAGTCAAGCCTTTAATGGATGTGTTTATTTTTTTTAGACTGAATAATTAGCTGAGCATTTTTTTCCCCTAGAATAACATTGCATTGCATAAATGCAGAGGATTGCTTACTAAAAACAATTTAAATTACACCTCACACGCAGTACGTGCAACAACTGTGCTCCTCTCTCTAGGATATTAGGGGTAAATTTTTAAAGCAGTGCACAGAACATAATCTTGTTATTTCCTAACTGGATTTGTGTGCTTAAGACTCACACACTGCTTTGAAAAATTACCCCTTCAGAAGATTGACCTGGGCAAGGAACTGGAGTTTTAAACCTGGATTGAAGCAGAAGTTGTAACCCAGCTTGGCAGCAAAGGCTGGCTTAGCAAAATGACTTGCTGTAGTCATACTACTGTTTGAATGGCCAAATTAAAGAAACTAATTCTTATTCTAATCACATCCAGTGGAATTCTGATATGCTGACACCCAAAATTATGGCTCTGTCATTAAAAAGAGAATGAGTGGGAATGTTTTGAAATTTTTTCTGTAAATTATGAAATAGACAGGGGCCCAAATGACAAGATATGACACTTTTGTTTTTTGATTATACAGTTAAAAGTTTTTAGTGCTCAGCTTCATTTCAAGGGTGAATCACATCAGAATGGATCTAATCCAAATGAAATACCTTTAAGATTCTTACTTCTTCAACTATTAGAGATCTATCATGTCTCCTGCATGAAGCCTCATTTTCGTGTTAGAACAGATGGGCAAAATTGTCATTAACAGAAACTGACAACTCTAAAACTGAAATATAGATTTAGAAAGAAATCTAATGAATTAAATCAATGTTATTGCAATGAAAGCCAAAGAAATTAATAGTGATTTGTAAAGTTACCCTCTATTTTAACCTCAGTATATTTTAGTCAGTGTGATTTTACATTCACAATACCTTTCCAGATTCATTGTTAATGTCTTACTGTGTAATACACTCTTGTCTTAATATATCATCCACTCTTAGGAGAGTAGGACTCTGGGCTGCATTCAACCAGACCAGCCTGCAAGATGCTTAGAAACACGACAAATCCAAATTTAGATGCATTTCCCCCTGTCCTGCAACACAGAGGCAGTGCCACTCGAGTTTCATGCACTTCTAGAGCAGACCCCCTATGCTTACACATTTCTAATCAAAATTACTTACAAGGATGCTCAAAGCTCACTTCAAATAAGCACTCCGTTTTTTAAAAAGCTTATTTGAAGTATATACGTCATTTATTTTCAGCCCTTTAGCTCCAAAATAAAATATTTTCCAGCTAATACATTTTGCTAGATATGTGGGGGTGTTTTTTCATTTGCATAGTAATACAACAATTACATTTTTTGATATAGCACATATCGAGCCCTGAACGAGGACAAGTACCTTCACACTGTCCAAGGACACTTTGTTGTGAAACTGTGGAAGCTAGTAGGCAATATATCAGATGGTTATAAATTAATTATCAGAGTCAAAAGATTCATCCCAAATTGCAATGGGAGCAGAAGCAACACTCCCAAAAGCCCTTCCAGGCGAAACAGCTGCAAACTCTGCTAGTCAGAACTGCTCTCACCCTGCCTGTGCTCACAGAGCTGCACCAGTCCTGCTTTAGACAACTTGCTACAAGATAGCTGTTTTCCATTTAGCCCTTTTTCTTTCTCAAATAGAAGGGTTTATTTTGGTAATCTGCAAGGAGAGAAAAAGCAAAATCCCATACAACCTCTTTACTTTTGTATGCACAGGTAGGCAGCTGCATGGAGTCTCCTTTCCTGGGGTCTCCCTCCCTCAAAAGCCATCTGCACACAATCCTGAGTAACGTGGTCTAGGGGACCTTGCTTGAGCAAGGAGGTTGGACTAGAAGACCTCCAGTGGTCCCTGCCAACCTTACCTATTCTGTGATTTAATATCACCAGTGTTTATTCATATTGCAGGGCAAAGCTAGAAGGAAAAAAAGCAAAACAAACAGTACAGCTGAAATACTAGAAGTGGTGCTAAAAGCTCACACCCATCAGCCTGATGGAGAATTCAACAAGAGAAATAAGGCTTATGTCACTGGTGATACTAAACTTGATTAAAGAAAAAGAAAAGTACTTGTGCTTGGTTTCTTCTTCAGTAACTGGAAGGTTTCAGAAAGGGGGGAATACAAAATTTGAGCTGAATCCCTTAAAGCCAAAGACCTGCTATTTTCAGCTGTGTTTCAAACCACAATGTCATAAAACTGCAGCTTTGCGTGTCATGTTTCAGCAACTGCTGTTTATAATGTCATGCAAGACCAATAACATATTTGATTGTAAAAAGTATTTATTCAATTGTCTATTTTACCAAATAAAATCTTGACTCAATATTTCCTACTAACAGGTTTATATCACTTCCTAGTCCTACTTTCTTAGCATCTCTTGGCTGCCCTGCTTTTACAAACCCAGCAGTTTTCTGGCATCTTGCTTTCACCTGCTTTTGTAGTGGGTAAAGGCAAGGAGAAGTCCAAAGGGGGGTGCAGATTGCAGCACATTTGTCAGTGCAGAGATGACAACAGGCAGTGTGAGAATTCTGAATATTTCATCTCAGTTCCTACTGAGATCCTTAAAGAATCTTAAAATGTATTTGTGATATTGGGTCTGGAATTTACTTACAGACATAGGCTTAGGACCTTGTCCAATACCACTGAAGAGTCATCAGCTGACTGACAACTCACTCACCATGCACCCATGCAAAGCAGCCAACATACATCAACTGCTTTGAAAAATAAGGTCTGTGGAAAAGAAAGAATCAGAAAATTATTTCGGAAGCTCAGAGACTTAGTAATGAAGGCAGTGTTCAAAAGATACTTAAAGAGCATTACAGACAGAGTAAGGGTTTAAAGCGCTATTTTTAGTAATGTTCAATAAAACATGCATCTGCTATATGTTTTTGATTTCATGAGGAAGCTTTTTCTTCGTGACACTACAGCAGGCTTGTCAAACTTCAGTCTAGTACAAATCATTTGATTGAAAAGTGCGACAGAGACACAAACAACAGGATACCACCTCCAGAAACCTCTTTTTGTTTCCAAAAATTTCCACTTGGATTCACATGCTGAGGATCAAGCCAAATAAAAACACGGTGTGCCATTGAAACGAAGATGTTTTATTAAGAGCAATCTCGTGCCAGCAATATCCGTTATTCTCCCCACATGCAGCAAACTCACCCATACATTTTTTAAATGCAACTAACCTTATTTTTATTAAGCAGATCAATCTAGAGTGGAAAGCGTGATTTTAATTGCAGTTCTGGGTGTAGCAATGAGAAGATTTGAGAATTCACCAAGCACTTTTTGGGGGGCTTTTTTTTTTGGGGGGGGCAGGGGGCCTGACCCCTCCAGGGGCTAGGGACACCCCAAGACCCCCAGGGTGGGGAGGGACAGCCAGGCAGGGACACTGGGTCCCTGCAGCCCTGTGCCACAGCCTCTGCCTGCCCCAAAATGGATGCGAGGCAGTGATCTATTTTACTCCCTGTGATTAGTGCCAGACTAACTGTTCAAAGGGAAGCCAGTGCTACTTCACTAATTTAGTCACATACAATATTAGGTCTTTGAAATATGCCTTATGTACAGCCTGCATTACCTTCTACAGACAAATACAAAAACATGGTCAACATTTGCAGTAAAATTATCATAGAAATGCCATCTGAAACCTTATTTCCTTTTGCAATGTGCATTTCACAAATAACTTGTATTAAAATTATGTTTTACAGGGCAGAAATAGAAAACAAATACTCCTAGTAATTTAAACAGGCATTTGCATAACATGACTAAAAACATGTTAGAAAAAGAGTTCTGCAGCTGGAAGAGTGAGGTAAAAATACAGATACAGTGATTTTAACAGTGAATGTAAAAATGTCTTTTAGCTGCCATAATTAGTGAATTAAAGTGTACTTTCATCAAAACTATTCTAACTAAGATTACTATTATTGTTCTCACACACTGCTTCCTGCTTGTTCAATAGCACAGTATTAGTAACAGGTAAATCACAGATTCCCAGGAAATCTCTTCACTGAAGCATCACCCAAAAATATTACCCCGTTCAAGCCTCCACCTCACAAAAGCCACGTCCTCTCATGACAAAATTGTTATTTACAAAGCCACACTCTTGCCCAAAGTGTTTTAATATTAATTATGCCTTTTGTTTAAGAACTGGATTACGCTGTGACGCCGGGGAGTTCACAGGAGCACAGGGAGCAGAGTGATGCCAAACCTGGCAGCTCTGGGGACCTGCCAGTGCTGTGGGTGGGTGCTGGCCAGGTGCTGCTCTTGGTGACAGGAGGAAGGTGGCACTCATGGCTGGGGTGAATTATAGGGAACTAGGGAAATATTTCCGACAAGAATAAAAGAGGGAATTGAGGCAGCTGCATGGGGGCTGCAAAGGCAATCAGGAGCAAGTCCCACCGGAGGAGGGAAGGGAAGAGGCAGTAGTCACTCCTGGGAGCTGAAATAAGATTATCAGTGGGCTTCAGACAGGCCACATCAGCCCCAGCTTAGGCAAGATTGGATTAGGTATCTTAAGCCTTCTGGCACAAAATTCTTCTATGGAGAACTACTCTGATGGTCTATAGGAACTTGTAGTTCTCATTTAAAAAAATTGTGCTATTCTCTACAACACAGAGATTCTTAAATATTTAAAAGCCTCCTCCATTGGTTGTTCATCAGATTGATTACGATGCATATTTCAGCAGTTTTTTTCTAAAAATGCTCATCAGAGGATCAAGAAACGAGGTGTTCTGTGTGCTCTACATTGATTCACACGATTTCATTTTAATTCCAAAATACTGAATTCAGAAAACTGCCAAGAAAACAAAGCAGGAAATGTTTGTGTTTTGCTGTATGTTGCATATGCTCTATGGTAACCAAGAGCACAAAAGAAATAGATGATGTTGCATTTCTCAGCCTATCATTCACTAGCAAGGAAGCAGAGGAATAAAAACCAGAAGCACTGTAACTTGCCTCTGAGTACCTGCATATTTTTTCTTCTAACTTGGTAAAGAACAGAAATCTGGCAAGCTTCATATGCACCTTACCTTGTTTGAGCTCTCTCATTCAAATTAAATTTAAGTATAATTTCACCACCAAAAGAATAAAGCCATGCATATCTCCTGAAAATCAGCATCAAACCAGCCCAGTTTAAATACTTTTGTGAAGGTCTTGGGTTAAAGAGGGTGGTTTTGCTTTGCCTCTACCTTTGTGAGAAAAGTTCAGAACCAAACAATCTTGTTTAGTTTATACTTTCAAGGGTGCAGATCAAATGTATCTTATCACCAGCTGAATCTGACATTCCTATCACCTTTGAGGCACACTGGATTCCTGCTGTGTTACTTTGCCTCCTAAATTACCTTCACAAAACATGGTGCAAACAGTTAAATGAGTTTATTAGTGGTATCTTAGTGATCTGGAGGCAAGAAATGTATTCTTGACACTGCACATTGTCAAATATGTCATCAAAACCAAGCATTACCCCTCAACCCAGAAACTGGATTTAAGATATAGAGAGCTGGGATGAAGATCATTACAAAATTACAAAAGGGCTTTCTTATCCTTCCTTCCATCCAGAGTAAACCTTTATGCAGGAATAGCCTTCTGGGGATTTTCCATCCCACTCCTGCATGTTTGAAAAGGGATATCATGGCACCAATTTTGTTTCTACTCTAACTGAAGAGCATGGACCAAAAGCATAATTTAATATTAATAGAATTTAATTCTATTAATATTAAAGGTGGGTAGGCAATGGTGCCTTCCTTGTGTTATCAACAGTTTCAACACTAACCCAACAACACATTTGAGGCTACATTACAAAAACATTAAAGATGGATTCTGTTTGCTTACAAGACTGCAGTTTTATCAGTTATAAAAGCTACTATGTGAAGAGCACCTTTTTTTCCTACTACTTTAGCCCATTAGCCAAAATGCTTAGAGGTGACAGTACTTTTAGTGGGCTCCAGCACCAGTGCTTTGGTAATAAAGGTTTTCCTAGCAAACAAAGGTGACCACTGGTGTTAACATGTACTACTCAAAAAAGCATTTGAGAAGAGTCAATTCTCAGTCAAAGAATAATTTAGACTGAAAGCCAAAAGGTAAGCACCCTAGACACGATATTTCCTTGCCTCCCCAGTGCATTTTAAGGACAGATAAAGGCTATTCTGCAGAAGAAATACTTCAGGAACAAAAAAAATAAAGGCTTCAAAAGTAACCCCGGGAAGATAAAATTAGCTTTTCAGTGCTATATGTCAGTTTTATGCCCCTCATCTAAGCAGTTCAAATGAACTTGTACTCAAATGTTATTAGATATTGGTGCCATGGCATTTATATTTCCAAGTATGCAAGGGACACATGCACACAAGCAGAAGCACCAGGTCTAGAGGGCACCATTATATTCCTGTTTATTTCCCCAGTTACAGCAGGCTACAAATGCATGCTATTTATTGTTATTTGTCTCTTTGCAGACATTCAACCTTAGAATTTTTATCTTTCCTTTGTAATTTTTCTGTTTTAATATCCTCTATCACAGAGTGTGCTACCAGTCTGATTATTTCTTGGCTTGCATTGCCTCATTTGAAACAGTTTTCACCCAAACCTGTTTGGTTCAAAATGTTAGTGACCAAAATTTCACCCTTGAGAAATGAGAAGTGGAGAGACCAATGCTACTGAAGAATTTGAAAGTCCCCCAAGTCTATTTCCAAGCAATAACCATTTGCTGCTTCCACCTCCCAGTCCACAAGAAATTCAGTGGGCAAAGTCAAGGCAAAGACCCCATTCATCTTTCCTTTGTGTTTGCAACACCAATTGCAGCTCTGAATTGATAAACTGTTATTGATGTTAGAGATCAATGAGATTAAGCATGTGCTTAACTTTAATCACATAAATAAGTCCATTTCTGAATCTGGGCAGCATTATCCATCACTGGGCAGAACTAAGCTCTTTCTGGATAATTAACACTTCATTTGCTTTGCCATGGTCAGTGGTCCTCATATGTGGTATGAAGAATTGTATATATTAAGAGCCTGGTTCAGAATCTAGAGTAAAGTACATTCTTATCTGACAAAGTTTATGGTATCAGGGAACAGGAATCGTTGGCATTGCTCAGTCCTTGCTTTGCTGAAGTGAAGGGATGCCAGTCAAGAAGGAGAATGAATCCTGGGCAGAGGACCTTAATGAATTGCTATTTGAGTAATTAACCAAGCTCTATGAATCCCACTGTTAGATTCAGTTTTCCTTCTCATTAACATTCTTTTATACTTGTGGTATAAAAGTCTTCAACTGAACACTGAATAGATTTTATTCATCTAAGAAAAAAAAATATTATAGTTAAAACTGTTTAGTTCCCCGAATTTAAATCAGGTAGAAATGATCTTTTGCAAAAGATCTGATCATTTTATCAGTTTGGTTTGGTTTTGAGGGTTTTTTATCATAAAGTTAAGCATATTCGACACACTAGGAGAATTTCGTTTAAATTTCTAATTATTCAAATACAGACTAAATGCTGCTTTATTTCTTAGTATATCTTCATTAATTATCAGTGTTGAGGATGCATTTTAAGAAGTTCAGGAAGTTTTGAAGGCATTTTTTTAGTGGCACAAGAAAACTCTCAAGTTTTTAAGAACGTCATCATGATTAAATAAACATTTCATTTTATGCCTTAATTTTAACTCAGCTGAGTCGACAAGACAGAGTGGTAAAGGAGTCTTCATGGATAAAATTATCCAAGAAGCAAACACAACTGAAAAAAAACCCACAAAACTTGCAAATACTTGTGTTTTCCTCTAATTGCTTAGAAATCAACTGCTACAGGACATAAATATCTGAATTGATTTTCAATGCTAGACACCACAATTCTGAAAGGGAAAAATGATAATTTTTTTTTTAATTTACAAGCTGCATATAAAATTCGTCACACATTTTGATCTAACTTAAGCAAGCATTAATGTTCCCTGTTGGGGAACACAACACCCTGTTCACCTCCTGACCCGTTGGCCTCTTGGAAAACAGGATTGTGTGATCATTTCAAGAGCTGTGTTTCACTTGTGGATTTAAATAAGAGAAAAGTTGCCATTCACAAGAACAGCCACCTTGGTACCAGCCCCTTGATCACATGCTGCTAGCAGCATAGCTCTGGATGTTTAAAGGAAATGATCAGGGAGCAGATCACACTCTGGAAATATTTCCACACATTCAAATATGGCTGTATCCATGAAAAAAACAAAGCTTGGAGTTCTCCCTCTTTGGTCACAAAGATACCTTCTTTATTAGAAGTAAATTAACAAAAATGACTTTGCACTGCTGGTGTTGCCAGGAAGCTCTTACAAAACACAAATATCAAAGAACAAAAAGCCCAGCCCTGCACAGGGCACGGGGGTTTGGGAGCACAGCCTTGGTCTGGAGTCAATCACAGCTTTAATGGGCCACATTTGCACTGATTTGCAGTTGGGAAATAGGAGATTTCACCGAGCACATTGCACAATCTCCAGCCCAGAGGTGCTCCTGGAGCCAGTGAAACAGGACACAGAAATGCACTCCAAGCTCAGGAGGGGAAGTAAAAGAGTAAAATCTGGCACAAGCACTTTGACTAAATGTCAGTGCACGGGACTTTGTCACCTGCATGTCCATGCCAACGTGCTCTTGCTACGACACATCCAGACATGATCCATCACTCAACAGAATGTGCCTCACGTCCCATGAAGGACACCAGGCAGCAGATGAATCTGGTCTAGTCCATATGGTGAGGAAGAAGCCTTTTTCCCCAGCCTAAAGATTAACGGCAATTGTCAGAAATCTTAACAGGGGCCAATGTAAAGATAATTTTAAACTTACAGAAATTCCTAAGCGGTTCATCATGCCTTGTCATGAAGTAATAATCACATGCAAAAGCTGAATTTAGTGTTAGACAGTCTATGGGGGAAAAAAAAGGAGGGGGGATAAAAAAAAAAAAAAATAAGAATACACTTAAAGCTGAATTGGGTTGTGTTTCTGAGTGGTCTCACCAGCCCAACAGAGCAGTAGCAATGCCACCACCCAATGTTGAAAACCATCCACAAAGACTGAAGCACACAGCCCAGAGGCAAAGCCCAGGAAAATGTCTACATTCCCTCCGAGCTGAAACATTCCATGGGCAGGCTTCAGCCTCCCAGGAAAACGCACCACAGTGCTCAGCAGCTATTTCTAACCTCTGGTTTTCTTCCAGTCAGAACCCCTCCCCTCTTGCATCTCCTAGTGCACAGCCAGGGTTTCCAGCAGCCTTCTCCCTCCTCAGTCAGTGCCAGCCTCCAAAACACTTTTCTTCTCACTTTTTCTCTCTTGTCCTCTTTGGCCTCCTTTTATTCCTTTTCCTGACTTCTCTACTGCAAGACAAATATCCTCATATCACCATGATCATACCCATAAAAAAGGTTGCTTAAAAGAGTGCAAATCACCACGATATTTAAAGGGTGTCCTTTTAGGATTTGGGGAGGGCTTGTTTGGAAAGAGAGGATGGCTCAAGCCAGCAGCTGGGCCACCAGGTAGTGCAGACAGGCTCCTCAGGAGCACTAGGGCTGCACACCAAGAGAAGGTAAGAGAGGATCTCATCAGGACTTCCCATGGCCCTGGGTCACACCCAGAATGGGCCACAGAACTCACAAGTAGGTCAGTGAGCCACTAGAAATGCCCCAAGCCACAGCAGCAGTAGCCAAAATTGTGCAGAAGCAGGGCAGGCAGCAGGATCAAACCCCTCCACGCCTTGGTGGGGCTTCACTGGGCTGAACATGGCCATGATTTCTCCCCAGCACTGCACATACACACGTGATGTTTCTGAATATAAATAAATAAACACATATATATAAGAGAGAGATTTACAGTAAGAAAAACACAGCCTGCTAGAGAGATTATATGAGCAGAGGAAGCATGCCAAAAGTGGTTGCTGTTTAATTTCAGCATACATACTGCCTCAGGTACAAACAAAAGTCTCAAGAATCCCATTTAAAGCTCTAATCAGGCTCTTCATTCATTTTCTAATTGGTAGAGCCTGATCCTGCAGCATCCAAATGAAGAATCAGGAAGAGAAGAGATGCAGGTCCAGGCTGTGGTCCACCTGGAACACATTCCCAACACACCACGGACATCTGAGGAGGGACTTCACCCAACCTGCAGCTCCACAAAGCACAGAAAGCACCTTACCAGTGAGGCTGGTGACAGATACCACCCCACAGCACACCAGACAGCAGGGCTGTGCTGGCCTCTGGTTTTACAAAAAGCCATTTTACTTCCCTTTTTTTGTCTCCCTGCCTCTAACCTTTGCGATTGTCTCTAGTACTCAAATGCTTCATTACTTTTTTTTTAAATTTTATTTTTATTCACTGCCAGAAGCTCAGTCCTGACAGATCAGTCAGTCATGAACTCATCCTAACTACTCTCCAAAGCAGTAAAGCAGTTTGCATATCCATGCCTTACACAGGCTGGGAGCACAGGAGCTCAGACATCAGAACATCTCCTGGGCCACCACAGTGGTAAAAGGGCTCCTGAAAACAGGAAAAGTTTGTTTAGAACCATTGTGGTATTCTCATTGCATGGGCTGCCATTAACCATCTGCCCACCTGGAAACAGGGATTTTGAGGTTTTTTTACCTCAAATTGTTTTCCATCAAGATGCATTTGAAGGGCAGTAATTAGACAAAATCCAACATACTGTCAAAGTGACCTTCCTAATAGATTTCTTATACACCTCAAAAAGTAGTCCTTTGAAGAGACACCCCCCAATATGTTTCAGTTTGTTGTTTAAAAAAAAAAATAAATGTTTATCCCTTTGTTGTCTAAAGAATCATTTCTTTTAATCACTACTGAAAAAATAAACTAGAGATCATTATTTTTCATTCTGTATTTTTAAATGGATTCAGATGAGGAATCAAGAGGAAATCTCATCACTTCTTTGTTCTTATGAAAAATCTCAGTCTGAAAATACCCAGTGCCCTCTTGTTATTGTCAAGCCTAGAGCCATTAAGAAGGTGGTCTTAAGAGATAAATAGAGCAGTGATGCTTCACCTCCTTGTTCAAATGGGGGTTTCAATAAAGCATTGCTGACTTTTTGCAGAGGAATTATTTTGCTGCCTTTGGGCTTTAGGACACCAGCCATCCAGAGAAATCTTTTGACATCAGGATGGGATCTACTATAGGTAGTATTTAATCCTTTAACACTAAAGGATTAAGCCAGCTGACCAGGAAGAGAAATTAGATTTAACACCTGGAAAATTCAAAGCATTTTCAACCTTCTCATTCCAGGGTTGCTCTCATAGTCCAGACAAGAACACTTACATGGAGTTTAGCTTCTACATTTAACAGAAAAATAAATAAGTTTATATTGATCTAAAGCTGAAGACCTAGTACAGAGATGACATTGAAATACCACAAAATGGACTAACAGACATTTAAAATAAAGGTCCAGAGGATGGGGATCTTTGTCATTTCTATCATGGAGAAATGCATGCCTAAAACCAAGGTCAGCATTCATGAAAAAAATGAGAAATGGGTGGGCTGGACATGGCAGGCATGAGCAAGACCTGGGAACAGTTTTCCATTCAGCTGTGAAATAGCAGATATCTGATTATTTTGCTGCTAATCTAGTTGTGCTTGATGAAATCTGCCTTTCAAATGGCTCATGCTTTTTGCTGGCCTTGTCCAAACTCACATTCCCAGCCACAAGGAGCAATTACAGCATCTACAGAAACACCAGGTCCATGAGACACAGAATGTATGCCAATAGCAACAGTAAAAAATGGATTCTGAGAGAAGGAGAGAAAAATCTAACAATTTTTATTTAGGAAAGAAAGTAATTGTTAACCCCAGTATGGCTTTGCTGAGCTTATGATGTGAAGGTGTGGTTAGCCCTTGTTCTGGGCAAATACCATCACCACTGACATCCAAAACCTCTTGGCTTCATGTTTGCTGTTCTGGGCACTCCTCAGATGGGCAAAGTGAGCCACAGCGAAGCACCAGCTCAGTGACACAGCAGCATTATTGATTTAGCTGGTTTGATTGTGCCTATGTTTAATTGGCTATGTTAACAGCATTTTAATCCACATTTCACTTGTATGTGGCTGATAGCGCAACACTGGTGTGGCTGTGGTGACATTTTCTCACCATTGCTGTCTGTCATCAAGCACCAGGCCAGCCCTGTGAGGCTGACAACACCAAATGCTTTGTTTAATTAGGCATACTATACACTATCCTGTATAATTCCCCAGCAATGGCTGATTTTTTTTTTAATAGGCAAAACCATTAAAAACCTTTAATCAAATAGCAAAGATTTCAGTCATCTTTTAACACCAGTATTTAGCATTTCTAAACATTCAAATGAAGATTAATGAGATCTGAGTGAAAAAAAAAAACAAACCTGATGGTAAAGTTGGAAAATCCCCTTTAAAGTTGATGCCAAGCACCATATCACCAGAGCTCCAAGCAACATGATTACCCAAGGTATTCATGCTTAGAAATATTTTCTCCATGAGAATTAAGATCACCTCATCTCCAGACATACACTCTATGGGTGTGTCACAAACAAACATTGGCCATGAGGGATATTTCCAGAGGATCATGGCCAGCCATGACCAAGGACATTGTGTGTGCCTTTGGGCAAACCAAACACTGTGAAGCCTGAGCAATGACTGGTTCAAACAGAAAATATTAAGACATTAACCAGGACTTCTCCTAAGGGTCTGCTGCTGCCCAGGCAATGAACTCAGCTCACAGAGCTGAGAGGGCTCAGTTGTTTTTGCTCAGTTCCAGCTCTTTCCCAAGGAGAGAGGTTTGGCACAAAGCAGATGCCCATCATGGCCCTGGGCAGACCTCTCAGACCATGAACAGCTCTCCTCAGCCTCACAGCCCTACCATGAGCCAGAGAACTTCTCACTGTCTCAATGCTGGCCATGGTCTATGACTTCTTGGTCCAAATCTTGGTTGCTTTCCACCTCGTGTTTTGGTCTGTCTGACTGCCCTCACTCTCATTTTTCTCCTGCTACATAATCCTACTTTTGACTGCACTCCTTCAGTCTCCATCCCTCTCTCTCAGTTTGTTTTTCCCTCCCATTTCACCTTGCTCTCAGATTAGTAACTTAAAACAGAAGTTGAAAAGCAAAAATATCCTAAATTAATTTAGCATCTGTGCTAATTTAACTGAATCAGATGCCCTGTTTAATTACCCCAATACTATTGTACTATTACTTTGGGAAAAAATGGCACAGGAGTGTGCTACAGCTGCTTCCACAGAATGCACTCTATATAATAATCAGGACCAGAAATATTTTACAAAGAGGAAAATCTCTGGGCTCGGTATGATCCCAGCTGGCAGTCGAGCTGTGAATTCAGTGCTGTGCAGGCACTGAGGGCAGCACAGAGGGGCAGCTGGGCTACCCCTGGGAACAGAGTGGGACCAGGGCAACAATGCCTGCTGCAGGTAGGGACCATCCCCACTGCCCAGGCTCCTTCAGCAAGAGGCAGGGCATGTCCCCACCTGATCCTGGTGCTGGAGCCCCCCTGCCCACCTGGCCAGACCCTTGGTGTGGGCATGAGGCAGCCTTGGAGGGAGCCCTGCCTGCAGCTCCGTAAGGCTCTTCACCACCTGCCTCCCTCAGAAGGGGAACTTTCACAGCAAACACATCACAGAAAGTGTGAAACGTTCCCAGGACAAGGTTTCCCATAGTGCTTGGAGGTGTCTCAGCGTGCTCAGAGGCGCTGCTGAGGTCAGATCCAGCACAGGAGAGCAGACAGGGTTTCAAAGGGGAGGTAAAGAGGGGTGTCATGCACAAAAACACTCATTGTCTTTTTGAGAACCATACAGGGAAACTAGAACGAGGGGCATGATCATGGAGAATAATAAAAAGTGAGACTTTTCCAATTTTCTGTGAAAGGTGAGAAACCAGATGAAGATTTTTGAGAGCAAACGTAACACACACATACATGCACATACGTACCCGCCATCCCTAGATCCTGGGGAGAAGGCAAGCTGCTGCATTGTGTAGAGATTCAAAATGTAGAAAATCAATTGTAAATCACGAGTTCTGGATTCTTTGAGATGAAGTGTAATCTGATTTACAATGTTACAAAAAGAAATTAAAGTTAATTCCAACATGATTGTGGGTATACCGCAATTTAATACAACCATGCTGTGGCCTTTAAATCTCCACATTGCAATATGCCAACAGTCATTACTTTTTTTAAGTTTCATATTTTATTTTAAACTATAAATTGGAAATATCACATAGCTTGTTATTTACATTTCAGAATTAGGATCTCTGCTTAGAAACACAGTGCTCTATGGTGGAATACAATTATTGTGCAACTACCATACAGTTAGGATAGTTAAAGGCACTCCACTTCACCTCATCATTTTTTCTGCTTAAATATTATGCCACATTCTGATTAATACCAGACCAATAAAATCATCTTAGCAATCTGGTTAGAGTCTTTTGTCTACCCAGATGGCCTGCAATGTTAATGTGTGACAATTTCAACAATGAACTAGGACTGTTTTATGGAACCAACATTTGTTCCACTGCTTTTTCTTCTTAGGCTCAGAATTTTGACACAGATGGTACAAATTACTCAAAAAAACAGAAATGTTCATTTAGAAGGCTTAAATATGTGGTTTTACTCAGGCCATCCGAATCTTTTACATTTACAATTCAGTAAAGTTACTAACAACCCTGCTGTAATTAAGGTCTATAAAAATCTTCCCTCTTTCCCACTTGCTTTTCCCCTACATATCTACAGCATTTCATTATGCATCCAATTTATTAATATTTATTCCAGTTCTGAAATGTTTTTAATTTTGGAGGATTTACACCGTTCAATCTTGCATCCGATTCTTCATACCTTTCTAATTATGGAAAAGGGGGAGAAAAGCATTTAATCTGTAACCACATCTTAATCCCCCTAGAACCTACCCTTTTCTAGATCTTAGAGTAGAAAAAGAAAAGATAAAGCTATGTCAGCAGCTTCTGGCCAAAGAGCAGAGCATTTTCAGTGAAGCAGAAGATTCTATAATCCTGACTTTCCATACAGATACTCAGGAAAGTGTAAAATGTTTCTGAGAAATTACAACAGGAAGAGAAAAATAACAGGATTCTTAAAAAGTGTTTTCAAGAGAGAAGGAAAGGGAGTAAGAGAAACCCTGGACTAGAGACAGATGCACTTACAGTTTGACTGAGCCTATAAAGGCAAGGGGTTATTGTGCAAAACTGCCAGAACACAAGAGAGTTAACGTAGAGCAACTGCTCTGGAGCTTTTGCTGCTGCCCCAGGGAAGAGGGAGCTGGCACAGGCTGTCCTGTCCAGGCAGGGTCACATCCTGCAACACCAGAGCACCTCCTCCAGACAGGATTCCTGCCCATACATCCAGGCAAACCACCACAGGCACTCCCCAAAATGATTTGGCCACACGCAGAGGTGTGGAGGAGCACCCCAGAGCCAGACCCTGCTCTGCTCTAAGCCCAGGCACCCAGCAGTGCTGGCTCAGGGCACTGCAGCCCAGTCTGCAAGAGCCCTTGTGCTCCCAGAAAGTCTCTGGGCTTTGTGGCTGAAATCCTCCATCCAGGTGCACAGCGCCCTGTGAGTCCCCACAGCAGGGTTTGCTTTCAGCACATCCTTCCAAAAGGGATCCTGGCACCAGGCACAGCCCTAGAAATCTCGTGCCATTTCATAGGACTGCAGTTGCTAATGTTTATTTTGTGCCTTCAGCCAATTTACCTGAGCACAGTTCTCCCTCTGACACTTGCTGTATCTGTGTGTGGTTCCAGCATCATTCTGATGCTCTGGTTTCCGGCCGACGATGTCTCCGTGAGGGCTTGGTTTTATTATTTAAACAAATAATTTAAACAATAAAATCAAATTTAAAAACCAACATTAAACCCCACGACTGTCCTTTTCAGGCCTTGCAGAAAGTACACTATATGCCTGATGCTCCAATTCATTATGATATTCTATTAGATCTGCCAACAGAAAGTGCATTTTGAGTTTCTAAATGTTGTTTCCATTAGAATCAATCACTCCATGCAATTAAGCCAATAGGCTCTCACCATTTCTACTGTTATGAGCTTAACCATCCTAAATATATTGACAGCTGTCTCCTGGAAGATGACACAAATTAGGTGGAGGGGGCATAAGCCTAAATGTCACCAGTGATAGGACAACAGTTATTCTTTCAGAAATCCACCTAATTTTCATACCCCATAAGGCATGCTGTAGACTTTTTTTGCATTGGCAGCATGCAGTAATCGATGTTTTGCATATTACAATCAATAACATGCTTAAATGTTTAAGTTTTGCATTCTTTTGCGATAAACATTGATATATTACAAACTATGTAAAACTGTTCATTGGACTTTTTGTTTGCAGCATGTACTGTATCATTCAGCAAATAAGTGAGCTAAATATTGTTTGTTACAAAACAGATGTCACATGAAATTATGCCATATGTGCTATTAAACATTTTTCTTTCTTTTTTTTTTTGTAACAGCAAAAACCAAGATTTCATTTCAGAAGTGAGTGTATTTGGCTTTTCAAGGACTTGAAGCATGAAAACAACATCTCTAAAATATTTTTAAATCTGCTGTGCATCTTGTAATCCAGTTTCATAGGTGGAATCTGAGAATTTTAAATGTAGATACATTAAAAATAATGAAATATGCTAAATGTATGATTGAATTACTACTTCTCTCCTGATTGTACTAATTTATCATAGAGGAAAATGAGAATTTTTCTAGTTTTGCCCCACCACCTAAATGTTAAGACTTCTACCATATTGGTACCTTTAAATACGTGTTCTGTAACTTGAAAATTAATATACCATTTTCAGTCACCTAAAAACAGTCCAGTTAATGAATGTATAAAATTTTCTGCAAACATTTTAAATTTGTATCAGAGTATAGGGGGCGTATGGGATTCACTGAGGTCAGGGGTGGTCAATGCAGACTTGCTTCAGGGTGATACCCAAACCCAGTAACTCTGCCCGAGGAAAAGGAACACATCCCAAGATTCCAAGACTTTAATTGTTTTGACAGAACCATATCTGTGAAAGCAGAGCAATCTATCTCTCTAGACTCTCAAAGTGTGAACTGCACAACAGAGTGAGCAGAATGCAGGAAACATGTTGCTAAGAGCCACGCAGTAAAACAAAATCTGGTTGCCACAAGAAGAGTGACATTGGCATCAGAGGCAAAGACACTTACACCCACAAAAGGAAACACAGCACACTGGGAAAGCAAGGAGAAGAGGAGCAGATGCAGCAGCATGAGGAAGAAACTCAAAGTATAGATCTTCAGACTCCATATGTAGTTTTCTTTCTCTTATTCATCAAAAGGAGGAAGACAGGGTAAACAAAAAGGGAGATAAAGACAAGAAGGTGAAGAAAATATTTTTTTCTTCTTTTTCCCCCCTGAAGGCAAATACTTGCTTACATTTCTAAACATATTATCTTTGTGAGGCTTCTCTGTAATACAAATAACTAATTGCTTGCCAGTGAGCAGTAAAACTGAGAAGAAGAGTCCTTGATCTCCCAGCTTGGTAGAGATTCCTGAGGCTTCTAGTCAGTAAAAAAACCCCTGCAAATAAACTTTAACACTTCAGTGGATGGAGTCTCTCCTCCAACACTACGAGCTTCCACATGAAGCCAGACAAACTCATCTTAGACCCTAGGACACTGTGCCAGGCCTGGTGAAGCTGCCTTCCACAGGTCACAGCAGCTGCTGTCCTGTATCAAATCCCCTTCCTGCTAGCTCCTATTTTCTGAAGGTTAGTGTCACCTTTTTCACACTCTATCCATTGTTTTGCAGGTCCTCTTGGATTATTTGTGGAGGAATGGCAGATGGGGCCACCATGAAGGATGACTGCTGTGACTCCTTCACACCACCACACACATGGGAGACAGATAAATACCAGTTTATTGGCTCACTGAATTTTTCCCACGAGGAGAAAGCTTTCCAGCAGAGTGATGCAGCAAAACTCCAATGTCTGCAACCAGCCAGCCCCACCAGCCCTGCCTTAGACTGATCCAGGAGGATGAGCCCCTGTTTGGTGCCCAGCCTCAGGTCAGCACGGAGCTCTGGCTGCTGGGAGAGGCTCACAGAGGTCCCCTGTCACCATGGGGTGGGCACCTGGCTCCAGCCTGTGCCCCCCAGACCTGGTGCTGCAAGGCCAAGCACCATCCCAAAACTGCTGGTTTTTCCCAGTTTCCTGATCTAACATGCCTTGGCCAAGTCTAGACAGGGTTTTTGTCTATAGTGTAAGACACAGCAGAAGCAGATCAAGCATTTCCCTGGGAAAAAGCACAACCATGGAGCAGCAGGCAGGAACAGTAATTCTGCAGTAACTTCCTTTGTGGCAAATCTTTAGTTCCCACAAGATGATCAGCACAGAAAACACACACATATTCTACAAAAATATCAAACCCAGCTTTTTTTTTTGTTTGTTTGTTTTGAAAATACACTACTTTTCACTCAAGATTATTTTTAAATTATATAGCTAGGTGCAAGTGTTTGGGGTGGTAGATTCTTTACAAGTGCCAAGTCTCTGAGAGTGGGAAAGATTACAGGTAACCCTGCAACCCTGATTGAATGCAAATAGAGTTGTAAAAGCTTCCTCTTCTCCCTGCCTCCATATTGCACCTTATGCAGCAAAGTGTTTAGTGCATGATAAAAATAGCTAGATCTTTCAAAATCTTAGAAGAAAGGTACTTGACTGTTTTTCTTTAAACGCTGTATTTTCTTAAAGGCAACATAATGAGGTCAACCAAAGCTGGATTCAAGCTGATAAACTGTGTTTAGGAGAAACCAGAGGTTGAGCGAGGGGGTTTTAGCAGAGGAAAACAAAGAGAATGATTGCAAAAGTCAGATCTCAAAATGTTAATCAGATTCAGAAACATAAAACATGACAATTTAATGGTGTTTGGTTAAAACCAGAAAATTTTAAAGTTCTAAGCATCTTACATTGAATTCTAATACTTTTTTAATTATTAGATATAAAATGCTTACAATTTTCACTGAAAATTAGACTTGGTAATTTATATTTCTTGTTTATACAGTACAATTTGCTGATGAAAAAAATGTGCTAAACTTATTGATTCATGACCATAATTGTTTAATTATTTATCATTGCAGAATTATATTAGCATTTATAATAATGCAGATGTGCACAAAGGCTAAGAAGTCATATACAGCTTTTGTTTTGTGTTTGCTGTGCTGAAATTAGGTTGATCCAGGTTGTGTGTGCACACTGCATATTGCAAGTGTTGCAACTCGGCGTCTCTTGGTTTTGCTGGAGTTAGAGGGGGTCTAACCAATAGCCGCAGTAATGAAAACGCTCCGACAGCTAATAAAGGATATAAATCCAAAGCCAACAGCATGGCAGAAGAAGTCTCCTCTCAGGCTGATTCCTCTGTTACCACGATGCACATTAAATTCAGTGCAGCACACGCACAGCTGTTTGCTCCCTACCACCCACAGCAAAGGAGCAGCTCGTGTGTGCTTGGTACAGGGGAAGCCAACGAGAGCTGCACACCACAAAAATTACAGCCAGCTAAGCCAGCCAAAATCTTCTGCGTGAGGCCAGTTAAAGAAGAACATAAGAACTCTTGATATGAGAGAAACACATTCCTTTAATTTTCATCTTTATTTTAAGGGATCGTAAACAGTGGAAGAAAATGACAGATGCCTCACTTCAGCCTCTCCTCCCCTCTGTGTGCTAAGTCTATTCCCTCAAGGAACTCCAATAAGGCTGACATACATCCCTTTTGGAGAGCTGCTAAAATAGCTTTGCCATGGGCTTCACAAGAAATTTGTAACACTGAGTGTGTCCTTCTGGACTCATCCTTTTGACATATTGATAGCCAAGGCTGCCATTGCCTCTCCCCTCCGTGCTCTTTTCACCTAACACTATTTACTGGTGCTACCTTTTCATAATTAAGAGTCCGTATCAAAGCAGTTGTAACACCATTTAAGCAGCTTTTCTAAGGAATCAAATCTAAATGAAAAGGCAAAGTATAAAAATGCCCCATCTTCCACTGTGCCTAACTGATTTGCTCTGCATTTTATCCTCAGGGAGGTGCTGATTCCAAAAGCCAGGGAAGAAGGACCATTCACAAAAGCAGCACCACACAACCAGCAAGGACTGATTGTGCATTGTACACCCACACATGTCAAGGATCTCTAAAAGCAGCCCCCAGCCATGCTGTGGCCATGGGGGCTGGATTGTTTATCACAATTCAAAGGGTGAGCATTTAACCTACTGACTCCTGCATCACAGCACAGGCCAGGTATTTGTTTCTTTTGTTAGATTAATATTGGTAGCAGAATAACACACTCATTAGTGGTGATAATGATTATACAGCAAGGTAGAATAGCAATTCTTCCAATGTACCGCACAGAGGAGTCAGTTTCATTAATTAATGAAATTTATTAAAGAACACAAGACAATCAAAGAAAACACACTTTGGTTAAGCGCCTTCTCAGATGCTGATCATTGGCTCAGCGACTTTAAACCTTTCCACCTGCTGTGAAAATGCTACCTGTGCCATACAGAGGGAAGAGGGACAGGAGAGCACACCCTGGCTCAGAGATGGGCAAGCACCCTCCCCATCTTGGCTAGCAGGAACAGAAGACCCCAGAGGAGCTAGACAGCAGAGGATTAACTACGTCCCTAGTCTGAATAGATGCCTCCATTTCCCAGCTTGCTCTATCACTGTGTAATATAAGAGACCAGCTCCTCTGGGAGTGCTTCTGCAAGGCCCCAACCACACCTTCAAGAAGTTTGGGTGAGGACTTCTTCTGAGCAGGTTTATTACAAACACTCTGCAGTTGTTGAAACCTGAATCCTCATAAACATCTGTGAGGGATGGCGGTTTAACAAATGATTTACCAGAACTGCAGAACAACATACAGGTTTTGGTTTTCCCTAACTTAAAAAAAAAAACAAAAACAAAAACCAAAACAAACTGTGGCAGAGTAGAGATTTATATCCAAGTTCCCAGTCTCAGAGCTATCTTAGGCAGCAGTGCCTGCATTCCTTTAAGTGGTCACATTCCTACATGACTGTCATGTCAGATTTCAGTTCTGGCCACCAACACACTGCCATTTGCTATCTGGGGGATTTATTGGCTTTGCCAAGCGAGGAAATACCAGAGTGTTCAACTGTGCATTTACTGCTCAAAGAGTTTTATGGCAATAAAAGGTGGTGATGAGGAGTAAGATTGCTATAGGGGATGCAAGACTTGGTGTCCTGAATTTCCCCAGGAATTAGTTCCATTACAAAGTATTTCTGATCTTCCAATTTGATCTTTGATTTTTAGTTCCCCCACCATGAGATAGCAATTGCTCAACACTGTGCAGAGAGATGCTTAAGAGATTAGGAAATGCCTGAATACAACAGACACCACAACAGGGGACTCAGAACATGCCGTGGCAGCAAAGCAGAGAAGTTATATCTCACCTTAATTGCTTAGTCTCTTTTGTTCAAAGACAAATGTCCTTTAGGAATGACAATGAACTGCAATCTATTTTTATTATGATCTTTCCTGATGGTGTCATATCTACATTAAACCAAAAGTGTCTGGTAAGATCAACGTGCCAAAAGTCAGATCCTAGTTCAGTTTAAAATGTTTTTTAGACCAAGACCTATCCATAAACCAGACAGACACATCTGACAGCAGAGAACAACTTTTTTAAGTAACGCTATCTGGCTTGCCAATACTTGCTGCAAAACTTTAGACATCTGAGGGAAAAGAGTAAATTTAACTCTATTCCTTCAAGAAAACATTTTAAAACCAAAGTCAACAAGACTTTGTCTCAGGAAGAGGATTTGAGGGTTGTTTTGGTTCCTGCACAGGACTTGGTGCAAGTCACTTCTGAGTGTCAGTTTATTGTATTCCTTGGATCTCCAAATGGCAACCAAGCTCATTCAAAATCCACCTCATAAAGGAAGTGTTTACAACTCCTAAATCATGACTAAGAACTCAGTATGTCAGGTCACTTATTTGCAAGATAAAAAACACTCACCTGTTGCAGTTCTTATTAAATGATGTGTGAAGGCACCACATTCATACAAGGCCGATGTAACTCAGTAGCCCAAAATCTCTTTTCTATCAGCAGCAGTCAGGAGCAACTGAGCTTTCAGTGAAGGAGGTATAACTTCATGCAAATTGCCCCATGTCCTTAAAACCACTGCCCCTGAAGTCAGAATTAGAGTGCTGCAGAAGCTAACCCAGGAAAGAACTGCTTTAACACGCTTAATGAAGAAATGGGGTGGAATGGAAATGAATTTTCACAGCAATCAATGCAATATTTCAACATTTCCTTGAAAAGTCTGGCTCCTCTCCTGCCAGGTTGCCCCTTCCCTCTTTCCCATTGTATTTCCATCAATTTAGAACTTAAATCAGCACAACAATTGTGTGACTTTCAAAAATGCTTGAAAGCTATAAGCATGAAAATGTATTTTTTGTGGCTGTGTGCAACCATGAAACATTTTTTTAATGAAGAGATTGAAGTTGTATCTGCTCTCTTGCTGGGTTTGCTGTCACCAGTGCTGCACCCCCACAACTTTGTAATGGTTAATATGCAAACACGTCTGGACTACAATGGATGGGTTTTGTCCTTCATTAGAATCATTGGTTTTCATCACACTTTATTTTCAGCAATTTTCCTTTAAAATAACTCTTTGAACCAAAGCCTACATTCCTCTCTTGTTCCAACACTAATCTCCTATTTGCCAGTCCTCAGGATTCACACATATTGCTATATTTGGTGTTATTCCTAAAGCTCTTCATAATTGCACCACAATTAATTCCTTAAATTTAAAAGTGTTTTGAGCTCTCCTAATTGTAGAGACAACTTCAAGAATATTGCCAAAATAATCTAATGGTCTCAAAGTGACAAAGCAATGAACAAAAATCACTTTAAAATAAAAAACCCTCTTCATAAGCCAACATCATATTTGTGGGGAGCCTAAGGAAAGTCTCTTATACACCTCAAAATGAACAGGAGGTGGAGAATCTCCAGAGCAGGGAGGAAACCTCATTTTGTCAGTCTGTTCACAAGTGTCTCCTGAATGTAAGGAGTTCAAAAAGACCTGTGGTTTAATGGAGTCAAATTTCATTCTTCAGGTAAAAATAAATTGAGGTAAACAAAGTAAAGCCTTCTTCCCGCTCCCTCTGACAGCACTGAACTCTCAGAAAGCTTCTCCAGGGCTGAGCAAGCAGGGCCTGAGCCACTTCCTCAGGACTGGTAATGTACAAAATCCCATCTGGGGAGTCCTGTCCTGTAACCCACTGCAAGGTCACCTCCACACCAAGCTGCTTTCAGAGCCTGCACAACACTGAACAGACTCTGGCTGTTCCCCTGATCCCAGAGAGCACAACTCCCACTGCAACATGAGAGTTAGCCCAGTATTCTAATCATCACCCAGGCCCCAAAGAGCGTTCAAACTGAAGAGATGGGGAAAAAAGAATCTTTTAGGAGATAAGCGTAGTTTTGTCTCTGCATAATGAGAGTAAAACATGAGATATCTAAATCTTTATCCCATATTCATACATTTATAGCCAAAAAAACAAGGAACAATATCAGAAATGTTCCAAGAATACTATGCCAGCACTTATCTGGTGACACTTGAGATGAAGAAGATAATTGAAAGGATGATTGCACTGGGCTTGTTGTACTCCATTGATAAGAAAGGTTTTAGAGAGCCCATTCAGTATGCTCAGCCATGATACGAGATGCCAGGAGAAAACACAGTACTGCAGAAGTGACAGCACCTCGGATCTATGAAACATCAAAATGGAAGATAAAGCAGCCTCTGAAAGAAGTAATATTGGGCACAGTTTGCTTGATGACAAACATTTGGACAAGTGTCCAGACGTCAGAATACCTCTTAATCACTGCCCTCTGACTGTCACCCTGCATTCCCATGCAAAAATCTGCCCGAAAAGGAAAAGCCTTTGCTGTCGCTCCCCTTGGAAAAGACCAGTAAGAAAAACACCAACAGCCCAAATCCTGTGTGGCTGTGCTCTCAGGATCTGCCAGCAGGGCTGATGTGAGGTCCAAACCCAGGAAAAACACGAGGTGATCACTTGTTTTCCTGTTCTATTTATTAAACAGTTCTTCCTTGATTATAACTAAGCACTAAGTTTTTGCAATACTAGCAAAATCTGTAACGGTTTCTATAACTCTCATGATATTCTAAGCTAACTTCAGAGGCAGAGCAATTTACCAGAACTGCAGCTTAAACAAGTTTGAATTTCATTTGCTATATATATGAAGAGAATGCTCTTACTGAAAAAAGAAATGCATGAGCGCACATTAAAGCAGAGCTTTGATTCTGAACTCTTTATCCTGAACTCTGAACAATGGATACTTATGAATCATTTGTGCTGCATACTGAAGCCTTTTGAACTGGTAACAAGAGAAATCAGTTCTGCTAATGCATCTCTCATCCCAGATCTCTCACTCATCCAGATTTTAAATCTGAAACTTAGAAGAATAAAACCTTCTTTTTGGAAGGACCAAGAGTATTTTGTAAAACAGACTGGTCAGAGGGGAGGGGAATTTCAGGCTGGGGCAATAAGGAGATTGTGTGCCGGTTCTGATTTGCAAGACCAGATGTTTAAAATAAATGTCTGACAAAGGTGGGGAAGAGGCATTACAAAATGGTTTGCACTGCTTGCATTTGGGGTCTGTCTGGGCAATATTGTCACTCCGTGGTGTAGAGCAAAACTGAATCATGGAGGTCCTGCTGATTGGGATGATATTAAGTAAAATTTTGGATGTGGACACAACACTGGATTACAGTTTAAGAACCTATCCTTTATATTGGCATAAATTTGGTCCTAGTAATAAAAAAACAGTACTGGAAAGGTAGGAATTCGCTCTTAAGGAAAGCCAGTCTTACTAGTACGATAAATTCTTTCTATATAAGACATCTTTAGTCCTTCCCTACTTCTTACAGTTAGCAGAAAATTATCTTAGCTATCAAGGAAAAGGCTCCTACTTATGAATTTTATACAAGCCAGGTGTAGCAAGTTCCACATTTGAGGATATGTTTCACAGAAGGGCTCAAACTCAGATTAAAAGAACTAGAATTGCAGCGTGCAATGATGCTTGGACGGACATGTGCCTCCAACTCCAGGCTTTTGAGAATTCCTTTTAAACAGGAAAGTGTGCAAAAAAAAAGCTATGAAATTTTATAAGAGATAAATTGCACAATACCAACCTGATTAAATTTCAAATGCTATCAACTTTTTCTTAGAGTCTATGAGAGCAGACCTGAATGGAGAGTGCAGCCATTGAAAATGCTTTCCAGGCAGGTCCAGCCATGTGACAAATGAATGTCCACATTAAATGACAATGTCACTAAGGACAGAAGCACTGCAAGATCCAAGGAAGTGCACAATCAGAACTCTGTGTTTCAGTGCAAAATTCACCTTAAGCATTCAGCAGTGATGACCTCTGGGTGCCAGAATGCCTGCAGTGTCCCAGGTGCACGTGGCTGTGCATGGCACAGGCTGGCACCAGCACTGCTACATCACAGCTCGTGGGTCCCTGCTGCACCACTCAGATGCTGTGCAAGATGCACTGAGATAAAACCAGGCCCACAGAGCAGCCCAGTCCCCTCTCCTTGCCGTGCAGCCACAGCCTCTCTATAAAGCCCATTTCCTCTGGCACTTTCCCACGTAAATCATTGCACCAGGGCTCAGCCACCAAAAGTATTTGGCAGCTCAGGAAGTGAAGGTGGGATGAAGCAGAGATCCCAAGGCAGCCCCAGGGGAGGCTCAGCAGTGTCCAAGGGTCTGTGGTACTGGGACACTGGGGAACTTCAGGGTCTTGCTGCTCCATCACCCCACATGTCCCTTTTCAGTGGTTCCTTTCAGCAGTGACCACTGTCAGGTGTCACCACTGCCCATGTCAAAGTGCAGGTGAGCCTCTGCCATAGCCCTCTTCCTACAGGGATCATTTGTGGGCAGGGTGCATTTAATAAATGACTTGAATCTCAACTTCTGGATGCATCTGTAATCCTCAGGGTTTCATCAAATGTTTTTCTTACCCTCATTATAACTCTATATATACTTAGGATTAAAGACTGGTAGAATTTCCCAAGTACGTGCCATAAATACTTTCATATGCCAAACTGAAAGCTTCCTCTCTCATGTTTAGTGACCCTCAAATCACACTTCTTTCAGATCACCCAACTGTTACAGTAATAGCAAAAGCAACAGGATGGAAATAGCAAAATTCCACGCACATGCACACTTTAGGCTATATTCACAAAAGGAGCAACCTCTCCCCTGAAATGCAGCCAGCTCTGAGCTAAAATGAATTTTTACTTAAGAGACAAAACAACTCCCCAGCAATTTTGGAGAAAAGACAAGTTTTGCATAGGGCAGCTCTGCTCATCTAAAGCAAGCAGCAGCGTAATAGGAATGTCTTCCTGTAGAAGGAGCAAGCCTGGAAGCCACCCCACTTGCTAAATAGCACAGCACACTGTTTGCTGCCTGTAAAAATGGCCAAAAGAAACTGAAAAATGTGAATCTGCATTTTGCAGGAAGCTCTGAGTAAGATTTGGAAACCAAGGAGTTTCCCTGTAGATGGGACAAGAGCAACAGCGAAGGAAGCGGAGAACGAACCCCCAAAGCAGTGGTGCAAGTTCCATTTGCAATGCTAGAGCTGCTTTATATGCTGAGCTCCCATCCTTCAAGAGCAGGTCAATGTTTTAATGTGGATTGGGCACATAAATGCAGATCAATTTATGCATTAAAAAAAATCATCTACATGTGCATTTATTTCAATTTCATTTTAGTGAATCAGGTCCTGATTCAATGCTAACTGAAAACCCTTGAAATAACTGCGAGCTTGCTCATAGCCAATTCTGTGTCACCACTATGAAATTAGTAGTGAAATTAAATGGCTCAACAGTGCTAAGACATTCCCCAACTACTCCAGCAAGCAGTCGCTCACCTCTAAGGTTAACAGGATAAAGGCTGGATAAAGAAACTACTCATTATACCAGCTCTACAAAGAAGCAATTATGAGACTTTATAAAGTGGTTTCAAATATATTTTGCAAACTAGGACTCAGACAAATATTAGTGGCAGCAAATTACAGTACTTAGCAGAATTATCACCAGAAAAGAGACTCTTTTAATCTATGAAAAATATCAACAAAAGATGTAAATATGGACTCCTCGATGGGTGGTATATCTTGAAGAAAATATACATCTAATCTCACAGTGTGTTACCTCCAGTACCTGGAGAGAAGGTTAACAATTCAGAGCTGTTTCCTACAGCTATAGAATATATTTTGATGTAGATTTGTAGATATCACAGACTTAAAATCTATTGTATAATCACAGGGCAAGTGCAAGGAACCTGGGGACATACTTCTCCACAGTAAAGTGCTGGAACACTGGCTTTCATTTTAATCAGTGCTATTCCCTGTTTTTAACAAATTATATTTCATTCTGTGGCCTTTAGGTTCCATTTTTCTGCACATAAACAGCAGCAGCGTTTTCCCCACCACACGTACAATTTGCAGCTGAATCCTGGCATTACACAAGTGTTTATCTCCACGTGTGACGGGCAGCTGGGAGAGCACAGAGTCACCCTCACCGAGCTTCAAGCACCAGATAATGGTCTCCAGAGCAGCCCTACTTGGATACCAGCAGATCTGCTGCTGCTCTGGGTTAAACTGCACATGCCAGCAGGAAAACTCTTGGTGATGCAGGGATTCACAATCCCCATGTGTTCCGCTCCTCACAGTCCCATTCAGGTGCGTGAAGGAGTGCTGGGAACCAGCTCCTTGGCATGTCAAGCAATTACTGCAGGTTAACACCAGGATAACAGAGAAAAACTTGCCCATCCAGTCACACATAATTCATGTTCAAATACCCTGAATGCCAAGCTGCAATTTGGGAAGTCAAAGATTTCTCCAGCTTTGGCCTCTCCTCGCTCAAAGCATGAAGCACCCCAGTGGAGGCCAGCGCTTGTCCCACATGGCCAGCTACTGTCACAGGCACAAAATGCTCCTGTGGCTCCCTGACATTGCTTTCTCTGCAGTTTTCAGTGCCTCTTTCATCAAAGGAAGAATATGCATGGTTTTAAATACCTTCCATTAATATCACATACAAAGTATTTTGGACAGTACTCCAGCAGATCTGGGAAGTGACCCTGGTCACACACTCCAGAAAGGAGACAACTTCCAGGGCAGTGGCAATCACTGCCTCCCCCCTCTTCCCACGAGGGACCTCAGTCCTACCCTGAGCCCACTCCCAACCACATTTACCTGGAAGCTGTGGTAGCTGCCAGCAGCAAGAATCTGAAACCCTCTGCATTAACTGAACACATCTGAGAAACAAATATCCATGGGTTCTTTAACCCTTCCTTGCTTCATCCATGTGATTTCGTGTTTGGCAAGCTCCAAAACATTCAGAGGTCAGGTTTTAGCTTAATTAAGAGACCACAAGAATCCAGACAGTCATCCAAACCTTCTGAGCCCTCGGAGTGTGGGAAAGTAAAGTGAGAAAATCACACGCCAGCAATTTCTCTGAAGATTTCTCATGTTTGCTGTTTTGAACAAGCCTTGAAAATACCAGAACCTTTTCTCTCTCTCACACTGAACTTGAGCTCAACAGAGACCCCACCAAAAACTCAATGCAAAATAACTGAGCTCTGGTGCATTCCCATTTGCAGCTGCTTAATTTTCTAATATCCCACAGCTGCTTTTCAGACTCCTCCTCAGGAAATCTGCTGGGGATATCACTTCTACCTATGTTCTGTCACATACCACTTCTTCAGTTTCTATCACCAGTTCCTTCACTTTTAAAATCCATCTTCTTAAATTTGGAAAATAAATCCTCCCCTTTGTTCCCCAGGTGGGTATAATTCACCCCTTACTTCTCTGCATTTGCCATCTGACTCCTGGATGAAACAGCAGTGAGCTGCAGCATCAGCAGTTCCTAAAGAGACCATCCCTTTCCCTCACTGTTTGGATAATGGTTGCTCCATGAGATCAATTTAAAAAAGAAAATGAAAACAGGAATTGATACCCAAGCCTAGGCCCTTGCCCAAGCTGAGGGCACCAACAATTGCAGAGATAATTTAGTGGTGCTCTTCTGCCCTCATTTTGTCCATGTTTATTTATGCATCTTTCCGTTATAAGCATCGTACATTAAAGCCAATAGCCCACCACTGCTTATCAGAAAACAAGTGGAGCCAGACCTGGACTTCTATAAATAAGATTTACTCTATCGGCTAAATAATGACATCTAAACTGGTCTGATTTAACTGACTATGGCAGTTCTTAGAGCAAAATTTAATTACACTTTGTACTTATTACAGTTCCTTTGTGTGCCTCTTGCTTCCCAGCAATTTTGAAATATAGACTTAAGTCTGCTGTACAATACATCTCCATACCTATAGTGACATGTGCTAACAGATGGCACCACGAGCACAGAGCAGCAGATCAGCGTGAGTTGTCAGTTTTGGTGGCCACGTTTTCCCTGAAGTTATCTCAGCCCAACAAAAAATGGCATGAAATAATCACTGCCCATTTCCCGCGGGCTGGGAAGAGCATGACTCAGCAGCAGCACTTTTTATAACATCCAGACACTTGGCTTTCTAGAAACGCTTTTATATTTATGGAGTGCATTGGTTATGGAAGTCTGCTAAGTGACAGATGCTCTGGGATGATGCTGCTCAACCATAAATGCAGCAAGAGCTCCCACATCTCAGGGCCTTGGGTGGGCTGGGCAGCGCTCAGGAGGAGGCCAGTGACGCGTGTTTGTGTTTGTCGGGTAATATTGCTCTATAAAATTATATTAGATGTGCATTAGGGGCTGTAACAGAAGACAGGAAGAGTAAAGGATACACATAAGCAGGAAGGAGAAGCACATGCAGGGGCACTGGAGAACGCTGACGTGGTTCTGCCTCCCCACCGCTCTGCACCATGGGGAGCTGCCAGCACCCTCCCCATCCCCTCACACCACCAGCCATGGGGCACCAAACTGGGAAGGAGCCCATGAGGTTTAGTGTCACACCTTACCTTCGCATTTCACATGCACTTCATCCCATTCAGAGGAAATTTAGGGCTAGCCCAAGGTGGGGCTCAGCACCCGTGTTAAAAACCCACACCAGATAGTGAAGATACCAGCACATACTACTAACATGATTTAAAAATGGAATGTCCTAAACCTCTTCTTCCCCCCAGGCTCCCGAACTTCATAGCCCTTTAGGACCTATCCTGCAAGTTCTATCATGCTCTGATTACATTTCCCAAATTCACACTCCAAACACATTCATGGCACAGCTTTGCAGTGCCAGTGAACAGCCTCAGAGCTGGGAGCGATGGAGCTGCTGTCACCTCACCAGAGCCAGGAGTAACACCCCAACACCTGCCCACTTTCAACTCTGAGCTGACTGAAGAACATCATGGGAAATGTAGTGCTTGATGATGATGACTCCTCCTCTTTTTCTTCCCTCTCCCTGGTCCCACATTCCTCTGGGATCCTTGGACCAGGGATGTCAGCTCCACAGTCCAGGCTCTGCTGGTGCATCCCCAGGAAAAAGCTTCTTTCTTCACAGCCTTCAAGGACACAACTGTCTCCTGACATTTTGGACCTTTATCTGGGGAAAACCCACAGAGGCTGAATTTAGCTACAATTAAATGTCAGTTTAATTAATGTAGGTTTTTCTGGTGCCTTCTGTTTTAGCTTTTATGACTGCCCAGCCACTGATTATTTATTCGTTTTAAAGCATTCATTGTTCTTCCTTCCATTGATGCCTGAAATCAAGGTCTCAAAGCAACATCCTCCAAATCCTTTATGGAGGAGAATCTGGGTTTTTTTAAATGATTGGTGGAACATTCTTAGTTTGTGTGTTTGCATATAGAGAACCACTTATGTGCAGCTCTAAATATGACTAAGTGGACTACAGACAGCTCAGAGGATAGGATGTTTCTAGGCAGATAAGAATTTCTGATGCAAACTTGAAAGTATAATTGGCACACGAGCAGGTAGCAGGAAACCATGTAGAATATATTTTCTGAAGATCTGCACTTCCACCATTTCTCTGCAGTGGAAATGCATCAGCACATGATTTTTACCATCAAAGCCCACGATGTTGTAACCTACTGCAGAATTGTGGCCTTAGGGTTCAGTAAATTACTGTAAAATAATTTTAAATGTTTGCTGTTTTCTTTCAAAATGAAAAATACAGAACGAAAACTTCAAAAAACATCAGGCAGGAATAACTGGTTTGGTTATATTACTGCATGAGTGTGGAAATGCATTTAAAGCCTCTCTGCTGCGGGGTGGGTGCTCGGGGTGCTTTGGGGTCCTGGTCCTGCCATCAGCCCAGGTGTGGCAGAGCTCCCTGCCTCCAGCACACTGCCCTGGCCACCTCATGGTTGGAGGGTTTATGCCTCAGGCAGTCTTAAAATAATATGTGTGCATTATTATAATATGTTGCTGCATCCAACAGCAAAATTTTTCAATCAAGGCCAAGAAGAAGAAAAATTCAACAGGAAGATGGGTCTAGTTTTAATTACAGCAGCACAAATACAACCCTGACAAACCCCTGCAGAACAGACACCTCTTAGCATTTCCCTCTAAGAACCACAGCAAAAAACACATGAAAGGTCATATACAAGATAGGATTTGACACAATAAGATTTCGCTCCCATGTTAATGCACCTCAGATCAAGCCTGCAAAAGTGAAATAATAAATTTAGGAAAACAAGCAAAATGACCCTACTGGTTGGTTGGTTTTCTAGATACCATCTACATATTTTAGAAACGTACAACCTTCTAATAGAAATGAATAAACTACTCAACCATAAAGTTGCTATAGAAGATATGCTTGTTCTGATTGGAAAGGGCATCTGCTATCTGCAATATTGATAATACTTTTCAAATTTCATCTGCTTTTGTTTGCATTCTGTGTCGTCTGTTTAAACACACTGGGAATAATAATGAATCCCAGCATTATCTCCACTTTTTCAAGGCCGAACATATAACTTTATCACAAAAATAATTAAAATTCTTTGGCACTCTTGTATCTTTTCCATTAAACGTTATCAAGCAGTGACAATAAACTAACATCAGTCCAAGGCTGCCCATATGCTGCTTTTAAAAAGAGTGTATTTGTCCCAGGGTGAGAGACATGAATTTTGTGTTTACAGGGTCAAACAATTCCAAAGTTTTTTACAGTGAAAGGACTAAAAAATCTGTGCAAGCACACACACATGCAAATGCACAAACACAGAGCTGAGGATATTGGGTTCAGAGGGAACACCTACAAACTGTTTTGTTAAAACTTCCGTTCACAGGCAAATCTTAGCAGCCTAATAATTTGGAGAGCTAAAGATATAAATATTTTGCATACTTGTACAACACAGTCAATCCAATAAATGATGCTCTGAAACATTCTTGGATGTCATATGCAGTTAATCTCAGATGTAGCAGTGATTTTTTTTTCCTGAAGTGAATTTCATATATAGAGCTATATATTATCTCCTACACATAGGAATAATGTTACAACTTTATTTTGAAAATCAATAATATTTTGAAATTAATAATATTAGTTGTATCATCTTTCTAAAATCCCTTTTCCTTTGTTATCCAAGATAAAGAAAAATAAAACTTGTTCTCTGATAGTCTTTGCTTAATATTGGTTTATACTCATTAGTTATTTAAGAAAGAAGCCACCAACACTTCCTTTTTCACACACCTCTAGTTATTTGCCAGTGAAAACCAGTGTAGGTTTTAGAATACATTGCTATAATGTCTAGCTCCAAAGTCTTTATGATTTTTATAATCTGTGCTAACTTCTGCTTAAAATGTAGTAAAGGAATGATGTTGATCTCATTTCAATAGCACATACACAGTATTGCATAGTAATGCACTGGCTTTTATAAGCCAGGAAACAGTACCAACTCACTAAACAGATCCATCAGGATAATTGAAGAACTCATTTCAGGAGAACTCCCATATGAAGGCAGAAATGTTAGAAGATGTTAAATTTTCTTTTTGTGTATTGTTGGCTCGCTTGATAAGCAGAAGCAAGTTTCTACAGCTCTGCAGCTAGTGTAGAATGCTTAAGCAAGAAATCCATAACTTTTAATATGATGAGATTGTCCTGCTAGGAGAGATGGATTTTTTCCAATATCACTGCTAACAAACAAGTAGAGTTTCCTGTATCAGCACATTTCTGTTTCTACTCTGCAGCACACATGTGCTTCATTTAGAAACAATACATGGCTCAACATTTTTGGCATATTAAAAACGAGACGAGTACATTGGACTAGCTGATGGACAGGTATCCTAACAGGCTTCTTTGGAGAATGAGTACAAAATCTTATACAGATAGACACACTGACAAGCTTGGGAAAACAGGGAGGGGGGAAGTGTGAAGTTATTTGTGTTAACTTCCCTTCCAAGATTTAGTGGCAGTGTTACTTGCTGGAGTGACTGCTGGGTGGACAGATAATGTCACGCAGAGTCTTATTACATGATTTCAAACCCCCATGCACAATCTCACTTCCTGCATGAAACTTAAATATGTTTCAGGTAGGAGCTAAATAAAAGACATTACTTTTCATCTGCTTTTTCACTTAATGCTAATATAGTCACTTGTCAGTGAATGTAAAAGTAAAGGAGACAAGGGTTTATTTTTATACCTCACAGAACAGCAACTGGTGATTTCCCTTAGATCATTGCTTTTGTGTGTGCAGGCACTAAGCTTTTTTCTTTTAATATTTTAGACATACTTTATTTTTTATTCAAAACAGTTTTATCCCAGCCCTGACATGCCGATATTGTCAGGAAAGGAGGTGTGATGTCTGAACGTTACCGGGTACTTTTTCTCATTATACCTTACGAATGTAGGTGCTGCATCTCATTAATCCTAGAGCTAATCACCAGGCTCATAACACTCATTCCTTCAGAGGTTTGGCTGAAGACAGGACTCTGTGGTTCCCTTGGGAGGGTTCATAGCACACGTCTCCACGAGCAGTCAGTGGGGATGTGGAGCTGAGCTGCTGCTGGATGGGATTGCTCGGAGCAGGACAGCTCTGCCAGCCCTTCCCAGGGCCAACCACATCCCAAGTACCACTCAAGGTGTCCCACTCACAATGAATGGTTGCTTTCTCTCTAGGCACTGTGTGATTTGTGTTCAGCTAAAGCAGCATGGACACCTATCAATCAAATCTCCATGAGGGACCATGCAGAGGTGAGGCAGAATCCAGGTTCCTCCTGCCCCACAGCACTGCACCCACGGGCAGGAGAGGGGACTGCTCCCTTCTCTTCTCAGGGATGCTGTGCAGAGTTACTGTCTGGGCTGTGATGAGCAGGCAGCAGCCACCAGAGCATCCTGGCAAGCCATCAGTGTGGCAAGTGGCACATGGCATGAGCAGGTTTGTCCCTACAGCACACCTGGCCACGGGATGAGCAGGATGCCAGAGGTGTCACGAGTGCAGCAGGGAGCCTGTGCCATGCAAGCTTTGGAGAGCATGGCTCCTGCAACAAAAGCATAATTCAGAGAGCCCTGCCTTGGCTGGGGCTCAGCAAAAGATGAGAACAAGCTGCAAGCTGTGGCATTGGTGGCCACGGGAGCAGCAGGGTCAGAGCAGTCCCCCTGTCACTTTGCTTCCTGCCAGCACACAGCATGATCTGGCAGGACAGACCAGGAGCCTTCCCTCCATTAATTATCAGAGTGTTGCAGCTTCAGTTCTTTGCTTTCTTTTTCAACCTTCTTCACTCTTTCTACCTAACCTCCCCTTGGTTTTCTCAAGTATGCACGCCTACTCAATTCAATTAGCCTTGGATACAGCACCAAGGCCTCAGATACCTGTAGTCATTATCCCAAGCACTTTTCATAAGAGTATGGATATTAGTCCCAAAGTCCTGGCAAAATTCCAGCTAAGCTAATGTATTTACAGCCTAACCTCCCCAAATGTATCTCTTAGTTTTAAATAGGGGAGTTATTCTTCATTTTCCCTCCTTACTTTGCTGCATATAGTTTCTCATAGAGTTAAACTTATTCCCCCTGGCAGAATAATGCAGGATTTTTCAGTCTTACCGCCTTGCAACGTTTGGTATTTTTCTTTAAGCTGCAGCTTCTGGACTCCTGAGACTGCAAGAATCCTGGTTCCCAACCCCTCCCTTTTTTTTAAAAGCAGGCCGCTAATCCTTGTGTAAAAAAGCTTAAAGCACAAAGCTCCAAAACAACTAAAAGATGCAACTTGACATCTATTATTATCTTTAAAATATCCCATGAATTTAAATTAATTCTCATGCTGTCTGAGTCCTGCCCCAGACACATTCCTGCAGCTGGTGATGCCAGTGGTGCTGCAGAGCACTTATGTCCATCTCTGCCGCCTCTTGCACAAGACCCCTTCTGCTCCCAGTTACACCAGCAAGAGCACTGGGGCTGCTGGCTGCAGCTGTGGGCAGAATGATCCATATGTGTTGTTGAAGGGCAGGGCTGGGGCCAAAGCTGCCCTCCTGTGCCATGCCAAGGTTTCTCAGTTCATGCAGGAAACCAGGCAGCCATCACCTACACTCTGTGAAAGGGATGGTCGCTCTAAGGTGTTTTCTCAGGATGTTGGCTGGCTCTGGAAGGATGAGGGATTTGTTGCCCAGCCTCTGTCACAAGCTGAGAGATGCAGCAGATCCCTCAGAAGGGAGGAGGCTCCCTTAGGGGCATGGAGCTGCCAGGTCCCAGGTGCTCAGCCCACCACTCCCATGGGACATTCCAGGGGGACAGAGTTGGCTACAGGGAAGGAAACGTGCGCATCCAGGCTCCAAGGGAGCCACACATTCAACTCCTCCTCACTAAGTTTGATAGGTTGTCCTGACAGGGGGATAATGGGGCATTTTGGGCCTCATCCATTTTCTTCAATTCCTTGGGTTTAGCTGGAGTTCCTTGGAGATTAAACCAGGCAAGTTTAAATAGCATTTCATTTCATCTGTGGCTTCCTTTACTGGGGTCCTTTCATGGCAGACTCACAAACATTATTCATTAGTTTGCTCACCTATCTGTACCCCTACCCCAGCTACCCAATATTCAAAGACAATCAGCAAATTAATGATTTCACATTTTCAGCCCGTTAAATTATTTATTGCTGGTGTCAATAGAAAGTTTTTAAAAGGTAAAATATATTTGTATATTGACTGCCAATTCTACATGGATGTAATGGCACCAGGCAATGTACCACATCATGAAATAAAAATTAAATTGTAGTTGGGCTTTTAAATCAACTCAATTAAAATAAAGAGATTCTTGGCTTGATATAGGGAAATATTTGTATTTCCAATTCTATTTGTTAATACATTGACATATGTGCTATTTTTTAAATGTAGCACTAAGTGCACTTTCTGTCAATGCCATAGATTTTTTAATAGACTGAGAAAATGCATTTCATTTCTTCTTATTTTCCTTCAATACATCATTTGGTTCTGCTTTTTTGCCTGCATGAAATTCATTTTCTAATGGAAATATTTGTTTTGTAAATCAAATATGTATTATGCACAAAATGCAAAGCACAAATTAAATTATGTTAATGAAATGAAAGAGATATGAAATGCATATTTCATGGACAAAACATAACCTCAGCAAACAACCATTTCTTGATAAAATCTTTAAACACAATCTCATTCTGTGACAGACATATTGTTAAAGCAGATAGCACCTCATTTAAATGGTTTCCTTTAATATTAGTGCTTAGTATATAATTGTAAATAACTTTTGGGATGAAAAACCAATAATGAAATACTGTCTTTAATAGTTTGCTATTGATGTCAGCATAAAATTTGTAGTAGTTGAATATTGGAAATTGGGAGTGCGCACACATATAGTCAAAAGCTGTAAATGATTGCATATTTAAATAGAGCTGACTAAGGCAAAGATGTTATAGATATTAGTAATAGGCAGAAAATTATGCTGACCTAACATTATTTGACAAAACCCACTGTTTTAAATTATATATTGGTTACACTTAATGAATAATAGATTCTGTAGGTGTTGTTTTTCAGATCACAATGCTGATGACAGTGTATGTTGGAGACTTCTTAGTCTTCCTTCTGACAATAAAGCAGGTAGAGCCCACAAAGGCCACCAAAACACAAAACCATATCCGTGGATCTCCAACCTAGCCTAGTCTTCTGCAGGGCAAACATTCCCAAATATAGGATCAAAAGACATATTCCTGAACAAACACAATGCAAGAAAAAGCACTTGACATACAGGAGGGGATTTCAGGCAGGTCTTGGGTTGCTATGCCCTCCTAAGCAGTAGAGTCCTTACAGAGACCCCACCCATTTGTTGGGTTTCATCACTGTTTTGCCATCAGTCAGATTCAATGGGTTGGGCCACATCTGTGGCATACATTCCTCTGTCCTCCTCTCTGCCTTGAGCATACATGAAATCACAACAGAGAGCTCTCAACCTGTAAGCCAATTCTTTCAGACATTTTAGGGCAGCAAAGAATGTATTAAATCACCAAAGGGACATCTGTCTCTTCTCTACTATATTATTTTTATCAAAAATGCTAAGAAAGAGAAAGAACATGATGCAAAGGAAAAAGAAGCAAGCAGCCCCAAAACTCAGATGATCATTAGAGAGCTGGGAGATGCCTGTAATCTAACAGGTGATAACAAGACCAAAGCGCTTATTTGAATGTTGCTATTCTTTGTGTGAATGCAGGAGAGCTATACATAATTAATTGGGATCTGCTTCATTTTCTGAAGGAGAACATATTTGTTTTTATATTAAGTATTACAAAAGACACTTAAGATTCAGGCACTGATACCTGGTAATTGTTTATCGTGGCTTTTTGCAGGAGGGAAGCAAGATTGATGGACAAACCAGGACAGTGCTGTCTGAAGGCCTTTGGCTTTTAAGTCACTGTGGTTTTAGTTCTTAGCCCAGTATCATAACTGGCCTGAGGCTGGTTGGCAACTCATTCCATCTTTGCAGTGCATGGTACTGCATATCAGTATCTGCACTGCTTTGAAGTCCTCTCATTTTTTTGGAGATGCTCAGAGCCACCTGCCTGTGCCCTGGTGGGATGTCAGACCCCACTGTGGCACAGGGTGCTCAGTGAGGCCATGGCTGGGCTCCAGGACCCCAAGTGATGGAACACCAACGGTGCTGTGACACCCAGCACTGCCCACAGGAGCCCAGGCATGGTCAGGCATGGACCAGCTAAGAGTCAGATCAGAACAGTCCCTCCTACAATAGGAGGGACCAAAAGATTCATTAAAACCAAAGCCTGCCACCCAACTAATGAAATGTATTACCCCAATATTCAAACTGCCCCCCAGGGCTGCTTTCCCCACTGCCCCTGCACAGCCCACAGCTGTTGGGCTGTGCTGCACCACCTCACTGCCTGAACTTCCCCATCCAAACAGCATCTCCAGGCAGGAAAATACCCCCAGAATGACAGATTGCCCCGGGCTAGGCCTCTCTCCACTGTATGTGCTGCTCCAGCATCTCTCTGTGGCAGCAGCTCAACCTCTGCTGCTGCTGAGGACATGTCTCTCCAAGAAGGGAGGCTCTGTGCCATCCTCTGCATGCTGTCAGGGATCATGGTTGAGATAACTTTGTGCTTTGCTCTGAGGCATAGACAGGTGCCTTTAGTAATATTCACAACAGCCTTGATATCAAATACATAACTCTGAGATAAGCTTGGCAATAATCACATATAGCAAACACAGTGCAGCAGCACGACAGCAGAGACCTGTGAAACTACAGAGGGCTCTCCCCACCCCTACATTAAACCATTTATTAATCATACCTCTCTATTTCCCTTCATCACAGGTACCTCAGCACTGTGATGGATTAATGGGGACACAGGAATGCAGCATTCCTTCAGTGAGTAAAACAGGTGACCAAATTCTGCACATCCTTCTCAGCAGAACAACCACAAAACCTGCTCAGGACTCCCAGAAATGGGTGGGTTTGACCAGTTGCATGGTGGAATCTTAGACAGGAACAGGGTACAAATGCTGTGGAGGTTTAAAAAGAAGAGGACAGCTAAATGTCTGAATGAGATTAACATTACAGCCTGCCTTTGCTTCTGGCATAACAAAAAAATGCAACCAAAATAAACAGTGCAGCTGTGTGAATCTGAGCTCCTTTTGAATCAGGCCATCAAACTGTCTCTCTGCCGTAAAGTAAAAACCTTCCAAACACTTCCAGAATCTCCAGTCTTGGCAATTTCCCCAGGATAATCCAGTAAATTGCTGGGGAGAAAAAAAACAAAGTATCCCATGTATCATAAAATACTGGAATTTTATCCCAAGCAAAGGCCAAAAACTTCTCCAGAGGGAGAATCCAAAGCTTGATCTCTGGACAGTCAGAGCTGAGGAAGAGTTTCCTCCCAGTGCATCGAGGAATTCTCTGTCTGTTCACAAAGCCATTGGACTAAGAGACAATAACACAGAGAAGGCATGCTAGGAAAGAAAATGTCTCCAAGGAGTGCCAGGATTGTTGATGTGGCATCAGCAGCCATCCCCACTTGGTCAAACCAGGCTGGGTACCTTCCTGAGCCATAAAACCAGTTCCAGACTTCCTATTTGTTATTTGAGTCGAAACCATGAGACAGAAACTATCCTGAGTCAATGGAATTACGGATATTTAAATCAGACTAAAACCTGCTCCCTAACATACCCATTGTGTATATACCACCTATAGAGGAATAATGGATGCTAAATCTAAGTTGTGCTTCCTACACTTATTTCATAGGAAATACAATTTTTTATCTATTTTATCAATTTTTAAAATGAATCTTTCCCTTTTTCATTATCAAATTTCAATCTTATATCATTCCCAGCACCACCCCAAGCCATTCTGGAGTTCTCGTTTACATCGCTAGAGATTAATATTAGGTGTTTGTAAAAGGAGGATATTAGCTTCTCCCTTATATCTGTCAAAATTAATAACTTCTCTATCACAGATAACTCCAGGTCAATATTAGATTCATAGATGTGGCCAGAAATAAAATGTATGGAAATATAATATCTCATTTATAAGTATCCAAAAAGGGGGAAAAAACAGAAAAGAAAAGTGTTTTCATTATTGAAATTTAGACTGCAACTGTTCTAAAGATCAAAAGACTTTGAGAGCTGAACATATCTGCCATATGGCCTTAGCCTTTCAAATAGAAAACAAATTGGAGGTCAGCCCAGGGGAGAAGAGAGAAGTGAATTTTCTACAAGCAGGGCAAAGGAAGGCATCAGGCTCCTCTCCCCATTGTGTTTGTGTTTCTGTCTAAATGTATATTGTGGCCAGAAGAAAGGCTCCAGACATAAATGTTTGTTCAATGATTGATGTAAATACTTGGGTGATGATTGATAATGGCTGTGTCTGGCAGATGTCCACCTCCTGCACGACTGATCCTCTGTGGTACCTCCTGATGTTGTGCTGATTTAAAGGGAATAACACGTTCAAAGTGGCAGCAAGAATATCCTGTGCTCTTGGTCCAGCAGAGACCATGTTGATTATATTTGTTAATGGACCATACTGCTGTTTCCTAAAATCTACTGATTTAAGAGCATCAGCAGACACAAAGCTCATCTGTGGCCTGGTGGAGGTAAAGAAGGTCTTGGCCATCTCCCATGGAGCACTCCTGGCTTGCAGGACTCTCTCAACCCCCAGGCATGTTTGAGAGCTGTACCAGAGACACAGGCAGTGCTAAAGTGTGCCCTGTGCACAGAGTTCAGCTGTTCTCTAGGAGCCCTTAAACACAGAGCGGGCCAGGTAACTTTCACACTTCTGATGTGAACATAATTCTAATTTTGACTGGCTTCCCTGGCTTCCCAGCTGGCTGTCCCCATCTCAGCACCGTGACCGTGGCACAGAGGCAGAGCTCAAAGCAGGGTGTGGGCTCAGGAGAGGAAGATGAAAAGAGCGTTGCCAATGCAAAATGTATTTTTTACGTAGGTTTCAAGGGAGAAGGTGAGATAAATACATGCTGTGGGAATACAACAGAGGAGAAGCTGTATGAGTTATGCTTTCAGAAGTAAATAACACTGGAGCCAGTGATTTAAAGGCTGTTAAATGAATTTTCCCAACTATTTTATTCACTGTGATCAAAATTATATCAGTGATGTTCTTACTAATATATCCCATTTGGCTCAATAATCTTTTATTTGTAATTACAGGTGAAAAGGTCATTTTAAGAAAGCCTGCATGGGCTTTAAAGAATTATGCCGCTTTTCTCTTTGTTTTTATAAGCAATTGAGGATAGAGGGCAAAATTAACTAATGCTACTTTCTGTGAGAAAAATATTAAAATATCCTCAGTTCATATCCTCACTTGCCCAAAGGAGTTTTTCCTATTGCTCTTCTTCAACCCCTGGCTTTGTGCACTGACTGCTCCCTGCAGCTGTGTGGGCAACGTGGCACCAGCCACCAACCTACCCGTGGGGAAGCAGCATCTCACCCCCTTTTCTTCCTCATCTCCTCAAACTCTGGATGACCCACAGTAAAATCCTTTTAACAAGGCTTCCTTCCTCGCCGACCCAGTTAAAACTCTGCAAAAATAAACACGAGCTGCTCTTTGTTTTTCCTGTGGCTTTGGGCTCCGTTTCAAGCATGGAAAGAAGCAGCCCTACCTGGGTGTCAGGCACAGGGAAGGAAGAGCAAAACAGCCAGCTGGGAAAAGAGTTGTCTTTAACAGAAAAGCTGCCAGGGAGGGATTTTTATATCTATATTCTTCTTGGGTGTCTGCAGCACTGAGTGATCACATGCTTGACGCCAAGCAAAGATCTGGGCACGCAGGAGCACCGGAGGTGGTACAAACACAGAGTGTAAGCACCACTCAACTCCATGTGATCCCATTTGTCTCCTTGTCTTCTGGATGCTGATGTACAATTTCCACAAAGGAACTCGTTTCTGCACATTCAAAATAAGTGAAACCCTCTTCACCAGCCAATGAATGCTGAAGGTCAAGTGAAAGCAGGGCTGTGGTGCCCAGCATTCAGGGACAGGTACCCAACAGGCAGCTGCTGGCACGGAGCTGGCCCCACAGCTCACTCCACAGGTCCCTGTTGAACAGGCACGTTCTTCCCTCTAAGCATCACACAGATGAAAAGCTGCATCTATGTGAAGGAAAGCATTCCCTGACCCAGCTCCCCACATTTCGGTTTGAAGTGCTGTTTGTCACCACTGAGCACTACTCTCCCCACCAAGGAGTGGTGTTTCTCCTGGAATTGCTCTCTGCTTTAATAGGGTGTGAACGCCTGGAACGGCTGTGGTGCAGTAATAATTGTTATTCCTGTTTGACTCCTAGCAGGGAAACACAAAGGCTGCCACATGAACTTTCCTACTTGAGGATGATACCTACATGTATATTACTTCAAAAGATGGGATATATGTCTTTGTGACCTGACCTAGCTGAACTCACAAAAACAATGGCATCTCCTGCATTGGGAAGAGTAAAGTATTGAAACAGGACTCAGAGGAGATCAATTAATCAGCCCGTTCCCTCATGTACAAACACAACCCTTAGACCTCACATCTGAGAGGTTTACACACACTTCTGCAAAAACATTCCCCACTGTAGTTGTTTTTCTTAACATTGGAAATTAGAAAAAGAAAAAACACATTGTTCCTTCAGTATCAATCAGCTTCAGACACTGGGCTAGGGTTGAGGGCCTACAGGTTTAACCTCTGGGTTCAGAGGACTTATAAAGGAAGAGAAGAAGGAGGAGGAGGAGGAGGAGGAAGGCTGCATGTCTGATTTTGTACTGAGGTGAGGGCAGGGAGGGTCTCCCCAACTGAGCAAGTTAGTAATGGAGAAAGAGGAACCTACAAAGATGGTGAGAGCTGCAACAAATTACAGATGGCTTTTAGCAGGGGTTTTGGTAAAAAAGCAGTTGCAACCAACTCCATTTCCTGGGCAGCCTGGAGACCCCCATCCCTCCCTCAGGGCTGTTCACAGGACAGGTGGAGTGAGACTCAGCAACAAGTGAGAATAACCTATCCATGAGTACATGGAAGATTTACAGCAGAAAAATGCTTCTGGCCATCAGAATGGGGAGATTTTGAAACATCCTTCAAGATAATCAGTTCTAAGATGCCTCCCGTGCAGTTGAGTTCAGTCTAACATTCTTCCAGTATCAACACCAGAGATCCCTCCTCATTCTGTCTTCTTCTGAGGGAGAAAAGTAGAAAAGAAAAAAAAAACCAACCAAATAATCTTCAAAAAGTGTAATGTTTTCGGTGCATTTGATGGACCTTGTTGTGCAGGGTTAGGTGGGAGCTTTAAAAAAATTTTACAAATATTCATTCACATTTTTAAATAAATTTACTGCAGCCACATTGATTTCCCCCTGGGATTTGCTTTCTGCACACTTTTGAGCAATCAAGTTTTACTGGGCAAATGTTTGCACAAGACAAATTTCAAAATTGCATGCAGAGACAGAACTTTTTGTCTTTTCATGCCAGACATGCTTGTAGGCTTCTCCAATGAGCAGGCAGAAACAATATCATGTGATTTATCTGACCCATCACAACCAAGGCACATACCTTGACTAACGAAGATCAGACACCCACAGTTGTTTGTGATCAAGACACAGAGTTGTTTTTTTAATTACAAAGCTATCCATCAGTAATTTCAAATAATAAGTAAATTGGAGGGAATTGTGATCTGTCTCCAGATAGTCTGTGAGCAGAGAAAGCAGCTAAATTTGTTGAATAAATTATTCATTATGGATTATTCGCTCAGCTCTACTGCAATAGCAGTGACATTGTTTAATTTAATAGCACATTAAGGGATCTTTTTCCTTACACAAATGAGTGCATTGCTCCCAGCAAGTTGACTCTTGAAGATGCAATACTGGAAACCTGTGAGAGCAGCTAGCCTTGTTCAAGGCTTCAGTCAGGTTTTGAGCAGAGAGCCCTCATAATGCACCACTGAGGATATTTGGCTGCAGCCCTTGTGCAGGGATACAAATGTTCTTTACAGAATACAGGGCTGTGCAAGTCTTGGAAAAAGAACTAGAAGCCAACCACTTCACTTTGAAATTGACTGTGCTTTGAGATGGATCTGAAAACACCAAAGCCAAAAAGCCAGCTTTTATTCGGATCTCATCTGACCCTGGAGAAACAAGTGCATTTTATCTGAGCCCTGTAAAGTCTGGCAGCTCCTTTTCCCATCCCCAGCCATGCTGGAGCTCAAAATCCACAGCCAAACTCAAGAATAGTGAAACTCTGCCAACTAAACCAACCCTTTCTGAACAGCCACTGCAAGAGTATCAGTCCAGATTCTATTGATTGTCTTGATTCTCCCTGGAGACAACATAAAGAATGGTGAATATTTGTATAGCTGATTTACAACTAACTACCTGCAGAGGAAACTTCCCCAGTGACTTTTTTCCTCTGAGAAATTAAGATCTTCAAAGTCCCAAAGGACAAACAGCTGCAAAGCATTGTGACAGGCCAGCTCTGGCCCTATTTCTTGATCACTGTTGCAGCTGTGGCTCACCAGACTCTTACTCTGTGTGACACCCAGGCTGACACACGGGCTGCAGCACTGCCATGGGCACACAGCTCTGCCTAACACCACTGGTGCTTTCCTCTGCACACCCAGCACATCCAGCATAGCACCAAGAGCATTTTTTGGGGGCCTACTGCAGCCCATGGAGGTGAGGGTCGAGGACTGGCCGGCCACAGGCAGGTGGCAAAGGCTGAGCCCATAGAATCCTTCAGGACAAAAGTGTGGTGTCTGTGGGACCCTGATGGGAGTGCCACACACAGACACAGGGAAAGGCTCATGCAGGTGGGGACAGATTACATTTCAGCCACTGGTGAGAGCAGGAAAGAAAATAAATAATGTATATTTTTCATTTGGTTAAGAACAGGTGAAAAAGCCCTAGTGAGTGAATACATCAATGGAACTGCATTGCCCATTCATGGATAAGAAATGTCAGGTCCTGAAATACCCTGGATCTGCCCCAAATACAAACACATAGAGAAACACAGATGCATGCAGAGATCCCCAACCTGTTCTGATTCATCTCCTCAGCATTTTTGATGCTGTGTGCTGTTTAAAAAAGGACCCCCTGAGCAAAGACCTGTGGGCAGCAGGTACAGGGAGTTGTGTTACAGCAGACAAGAAACAGATTTCTCAGCCCTATCAGACTGCTCTCCAGCTCAGGGCATTTCCTGATGGCTGTGCCCAGTGCTGTGGTGTCACAGGACAGGCAGTGCCTGGGTGTCACTGTGCTGCACTGTGCCAAAAGCAAGAGGAGCAGCAGTCCCTGCATGCTGGGCCCTGTGCAGCAAGGACAGGCACTCCAGCACATGATAAAGGGAGGTCATGACCATTCATGCTGTGGCAGATCCTCAAGGAATATTCCCCTTCTCTTGCAATGTTTTTTCAGCTGGCATTATAACTCAGATGTGTGTTACTTATGTATATATATGTTATATATGTTATATATACATATATATATACAACTACTGTATGGATTCCTGGCCATTTACTTCCTGCACTGCATTACAGCTATAAAATAGAAAGGTAAGTATGGGAGTAAAACTTAAAGAAAAGCCATAGGGCACCTACCAATACCAAAATGTTAGAGAAAAGAGAGCAAAGCCACACAAATGTTTGAGTCCCAGCAGAGACTGTTCAAAAAGAATCCATCCATTGAGGCAGCTGAAGTCCTTTCTCCTTCCCTCCTTTTGTACAACAGTTTATATCCCTTTTTTAGGTATTGTATTTAATAGGTAATGTACATTATATTTTTATCTGTTAAGTTACAACGTTGCATCCAGTTTAGCCTATCCATAGGCAAGTAGCCCCATTATGCCTCCAAGCATCTATACCATATCATTCTGCCTATAACCTTAAAATTGAAATGCCATGTCGTATTTTCTACCATCAGTAGCAAGCCTTATCTTACCTTACATTCTATTATATCATCGCACTTTCCTCCCTGCTTGATAAGCTGTCAATATTGTTTTGGCATGAGAAATTTCCATCTCACGCATCAGATGATCTCCATGACCTTTAAGCGAGTTGCTAGTAAGATAATTTACTCACATTGTTGTGACAAAATAATATCTCTTCAGCCCAGGTCACGTGACATGATCATTACATGATTTTTCCAAAAATTATTAAATTTTGTACATTTTGCGTGTGGAAGACCTCTGTGGAAAATTGAAATTACTAGATTGCTTATCATATCAATTAACTACAAATAGTTAAAAAGGCTACTTGCCACTACTTCACCCAAGGAGCACATCCCAAATTCCCACACTGCCTTTAACTTCAGCCACTCTTTTCAGTTTTTTTGCTGTAACTGCTCATCCTTTTGCAAGGAATGTTTTAATACAATAGTCTTCACAGTGTCTTGTATTAGCAGGAGGATGTGATCACAAATATCACATCCTTTTGGCATCTTTTTGGCTCTCTGTGCATAACAAAAATGTCAAACAGATTTTAATGAAAGGCTGCATGCTTGTGGGTATTGACAGTTTGACATAGAATCCTAATTTTCAGATGTCTTGTTCTTACTGTTTTTTTTACAAATACTTGCAGGATAAGAGCAAGGCACCACAACTGCAGAGAGATGGTATTTATATAATATCTTCCTATTCTTACTGGTTCTGCTCAGCAAACTTGCCCAGTTTCTGTGGGGTTTGGCCTAAGAGTTTTTGTGGCTCGGCTACAATCACATCCAACCCCAGTTTAGAAACCAAATTATTTCCTTTTCCTCACCCACAGTGCCTGGGCTGCTCCCTCGTCAGCCCCAACCAGGGATGAGGCACATCAGGCAGGGAGGAGGTGATGAGGGGCATGATGTCCCTGCTGGAAATGTACCCTCACGTGCAGCATGCCAACTTCATGGGCTGCAGAGACCAGGAGAAACCAGGAGGAGCATCCCACGGAGGAGAGCAGGGACCAGGAGAGCTCTGTGCACCAGGGTCCCTGGAGGAACCCATGCATAGGGAATGCACATGAATATATATTTGTATTTATTTATTTATTTAACTGCAGTTGGGCTTCCTCCTCCTACTCTCTCTGTGCTGGAGTGAGTGACAGCTCTTTGTTTCACTGTAGAGAAAATGTCAAGACTTCAGGAGAGGGGAGTGAGGCTCCCTCCATCATTTCCCATCCCAAGCACCCCAAACCCGAACATCGGCTACTTCTGCACACCACTGAGAGAAGATCACAGCAACTGTCTACTCAATGAGATATTAGAGAAAACAAAAGTGAAAATTAGAGCTGAGGAGCATCAGGAAATGCCAGTGGGTAAGATATTCTCCAAAGCTTTCCACAGGCAAACTTTAAGGTTGCCATTATCTCTACTAGCCATGGCCATGGGCTCCACCACCCTTGCAACACTAAAAACTCAGTTCTAGAACTTCCCTCCCCTCCATCCCACAGTGGTGGGACAGAATAACTCTTTGCTAGGAAGTGCCCTGTTCTCCCCATGTGCTATGCAGATCATTATTGTGTATTAGTAATGCCTCCCAGTTTCACTGCTGAGCAAGATTTGTCACCATGTCCCCTTGTCCCCAGGATCAGGTTGGAGGCCAGTTCTGAGAGCATCCTTTGACTTCTGCCTAGACCTGTGCTTTGTCTTTCAGCATGACCAGCCCCATCTCCCTCCCTTGTCTTGCTGTTAAGGTACTTATCTTGCCTTAACAATTTCCCACATGGCACTTTATCAAATACTCTGCTGTGAGAGATGAGATCTATTTCATTTCTTCTATCTAGAAAATCAATGATCTTATCAAAGCAAGATACCAGGTTGTTTTGGGTTTTTTTCTGGCATAATCTATGTTTGGTAAAGTTATGCAGCATTTTAGACCATTTTAGGAAATCTTTCGATATTTGTTCATTTCCTTTAAGCCATGTCCTGAGCTTTGCTTCCTATGCACCCAGCATATCAGCTCAGCAGCCTCAGTGCTGTCGCTCCAGCTCTGCATTGCTGCCCACATGGCCTCAAATTACTCCTGTGAGGGTCACCTTCCTCGTATCCTTTCATGTACTTGGACAAAAAATTACTTTTTGTAATTTTTTTAAAAAGTTACTTTTTTTATTAATTACCAATTACATTCATTGATGGGGTCTTATTCATCTCTGGTTGTCCTGTATCTCATGCCTTCATCATCTTCTCTGCCAATCTCCACTATACATGCAAGTTTTATCTATCTATATCTGTATTAATATCTATATCTGTAAGATAGCCTTGGGACATGATCTCTGCACTGTTTCCATGAACCTTCTGCAGAGTCACACTCCAGAGAACAGGACACAAGCCCAGCTGGGTTTCAGAAAGCCAAGCCAACACCGTGATTTATTTTTTGAGGCAATTTAACAAAGTTTGCGTGGCTGGTGAAATGCTTAGTGCAGCTCTGCAAATAACACCAAAGAGAACGGATCAATGTAATGCCCTATTGACAGAGTCTGAACTATAATACATATATTTTGTACATTTTTATTGTGTTCATGTATGTTGATTCATAGCCGCTTTATCAATAAAAAAAACACCGTACAAAGTTTTATACCGTAACTGTCACTAAAATTATTTATTACCAGGATAATAACAAATCTTATGTGGACTGAGAACCTTTGTGGTAAGATGTTGAACAATAAAAAGGCAAACAGAAATTCCTGCTCTATCCAGCACTGGCCCAAGGAAAGCTGCTGATTTCTCTCCACTGTACAGAATCCACAGGTGTGCACACAGATATCTACAGATACAGATATCTATAGGCACATTCAATGTCACATAGGCACTTGTGGGAAACATTTGTTAAACTATTTCCTCGTTAAAAAAAAGCTTTTAAAGGCCTACAACATGCTTAAAACAAGACAGATTCAGGAACCATGAATTCAAACACTTATCAAACTTGGAAGCCATTAATAGCCTCCCATCAATTATAGCTCAGAAACAATTACAGGGGACCAAATACTGCAGCCCTTGACTGAGCAGATCTCCCCTCCAGGTCACCAAGAGGGTTGCTCAATTAGAGGCTGCAGAATTTGGTGCAGATTTAGCAATTTCTGTGTTATGGTGCCCGTTTTCCCAGCAGAGACTTTGGTGCTGGAGGCCCCCAGAGCCATCCTGTGTCCCAGCACCGTGGCTGCAGGGCCTGGGGAGCCTCCCCTCTCTGTCTTTCCATTCCTCCACAAAACCAACAGCAGAACTTTTTTGTTGCCCATGCAGAATAGTCGAGGTTAAGGTATGAACTGTGCAAAATTAAACCCTTTGGAATATTTATTAAAATCTGCTTGCTTAATTTTACCAAAATGTACCACAAACTTCCAAAGGGAGAAAGCCTCAACTTCTGAATGTAAAAAAGATGTAAATATATTCCTGGTAAACCTGACCTCTGTGAGCTATACAAAATGACTATAGTCTTGTGTTTCAAAGATATTCTTCCTAGAAAAATATCCATTGTTATGGCATTTTCTTGACTAAGTAGAAATAACAGAGGTTATGCTTCAGCTATACACAACAATATTATTTCTTTTAATATATAAATGTGCCAAAAGGGATGTATATAAAGAACACTGATAGAGTTCCTAGAGCTGTTCTCTGCTTCCTATTGTTACAAACAATAATTTGAGGAGAGGAGAAAAAAAATCCCACAAAGAAGGATTTCAGCTTAACATGAGCAATACTCCTCCTGCACATCTTTCCTTTTATGCAGTTTTGTTTCAGTGATTTGAGCATGTTCTAATTTTGTCATTCAAGCCATCTGACTTTCACTGCTCTATACAAACAAAACCTAATTTAGTCTGAGATGTTTTAAGTCATAACAATGACGGATGGCCAAGGTTCAGGTGTGCTAGAATATTTAAATACCTAGTCTATATTTTCCTGATATAAAGACAGGCAGCTTTTTGTACTCTGATTAATTATGATTTTGTGTCTGAAAAAAATAGCTCTTTCTATTCTACATTATTAATTGGTTATTTAATTAGGGATTCTGGTAGCTTCTGATGCTGGGTAGCTAAAATTGCGCTGTGGTTAAAAAAAAAAATAAAATAAAAAAAAGACTAGCTCCATACTGTTGCCTTTTTGTATCTTATGAAGGTCACAATAAGATGTGATTGTTTGGCACAGCAGCAGTGAATTATGCCACCCAGACAAGCTTTTAACCTATGTGCCTTCACTCTGAGTGAGACACACAGGGATGTGCTCTCTTTAAACAGTTCTCTATTGAAGAGGATTCAATCACCATAATGAATCTGAGGCCAGGCAGCAATCTTCTTCACTGAAAGAATTTCTAAAAGATTGTAGAATTTGTAAAACGAACAGCTCACAGACTAAATGGCTGTGTGGGTGAATCAATTATTGCAGGGCTCGCAGTAGTCATAATATTTAGTACATATCATAGAGTGTTTCAGGTACAATAAGATATGCTAGTTTTTTCCCATTCCTGCTTGAAAGTGGTGTGCTCCACCAACTTAGTCAATCTTTGGGATCTAGTTAGAACTAGTATTAAGTCAATAAAAAAATCCGTCTGCAGCTGTGGTGCATGTACCAGGATCTGAAGGGCTCACATTGCACAACAGTAATTGTATTAAAACGTGCACCACCGAGCTGCTCGCTGGGAAAACACACGATGCATCGTGAAACACAAAACACATCAAGGGCTGAAATGTTTTTAGAGGTAGAGTAGGTCCAATGCTGAACAGCTTCCTTATTAATACAATAATTATTTTATTTTGACAGCACCATTTATAACCATATAGTCTGTGTCCAGCTACCCATATTTCCATTAATCAATGGATTTGAAGACAACTGTCATCATTTCATTTTATTATGACTTATAGGTTCATTGCAGTTCACTTAGAAGCTACTATGAGCAATACACTGGTGGGCAAGAACCGGACCTTTGTGGGCTGCCAAGGGCTCGTGCTTGGCACTGGTCTGCAGGGACTGGGGGTGCTGGGGGCAGTGGGACCAGCTGGGATGCCCAGGGGGCACCAGGCTGGTTGCTGGAGAGGGGCCAAGGCTGTGCTGGTTGATTAAAAATCTTGAGCACTTCAGCTCGCAGGTAGGGCATGCAAACCCCCCCAGCTCTCAGTGGGATGACGGTGGGATGCTATGGGGGAAAGTGGGAAGGACACGATCTGGCCTTGAGAGAGGGAGTATTTCTGCTGTACTCAAAGAACCTCAGGTCACTTCTCCACCCTCCAGCCTGGCCATGAGTTTGCAGCACCCATCTGTGAGCAAATGGGGACCCAGCTCTGTGGTGTGGCCACGCCACAGCCCGGTCACAGTGTCACAGAGCCGTGTCCAAACCTGCCAAGCACACTTCTGTGTTGTGCACAGCCTCCCTAAAGACACACAGGGCTAGATGGCAAACAGGGTGTCCCTTTAATGAAACTACAACGTATTAAAAATTATTACAGCTTCGTCTTTTCAGGTTTTAGACAATGTAATGTGATTTATTCAAAGAAATGCTGATGATTAGACATTAAATGGCACTAAATATTCCACTTCCTCTGCGCTGCCTGATAAACTGGTTTCATTAACATTATAAGTAACAAAAGTTTCCATTTCAGTCGGCCCATTTTGTTTTCCTCACGATCTAAGTTGCAGCTGCACAGCACTATATTACAGGGACCTCGCCGAGCGGCAGCTCGGGGCTCTCCATCACTCCCCACGGTTAAAGGCAACGAGCCCCGGCTCCGGCTCCGGCTCCGCCGCGGTCCCGGGGCCACCGGCAGCACCGTCCCCAGCCCTGCCCACGGGGACACACCCACAGCAGGCTCAGGACAGCCGTCTGCCGGGGCTGGCACTGTCACTGTCACCCCAACCCCACTGACATCGCCATCCCGTTTTTCTCTTCAAGAGATTTTTCTTTAGCCGCCAAGCCTGTCCCCATTAAATCATGTGCCTCAGCCTTAAGTGCAGGTTAACACTGTGCCCTGAGTGGAAGCTACTATATTTGTCAAGGATACCTCCGTGATTTATCTCTGCCAGCCCCACAGAAGAGCTCACATCTGGATATACGGTGCCGCTACATCATTTCCAAATTCAGCCATCCCGCCTGCTCCCTGGGAGACCTCGCTCGGGGTCTGAACTGCTGGAATTACAGCTAATTCCCAACCCAGACCCTCATCTCAGGCCCTGCCGAGGGTGTCACAGCCCTGCAGCACCAGGTAGGGATGCTGTGGCATGGGACCCTCCCGACGTGCCGAGGCTCACCCGCACTTTCCCCACACTTTGGTCACGTCTGACTGCCTTCAAGGAAAACCTCCCTCTGCCAGGAGCTGCAGGGACACTTTTTGAAAGACGTTTTGAAAGTGCTCTGGTGATTTAAGTGCTCTGGTATTTAATAAAGCCCCAGTCCTGCCCTCAGGCAGCCCTGCCCGCTCAGAACAGCCCTGGCTGTATTTTGGGTGGGCTGCAGGGGTCGGTCCAAACGCTCCCATCGCTCCCTGTGCAGGAGAAAACAAACCCCCCACAAAACGCCACAAAATGCCAATCCAAGGGGGCAAAGCAGCCCCCCTTGCTTGGTGTCAATCTGGAACAACTCTAACGGGCTCACTTTGGATTCACTGCAGCGCTTCCAAGTGCTGGATTTGGCTCCCCATCCTACGGGATGAGCATCAGCCCCCCGAGAAAACCCCCAGTGTGCTCAGAGCAGAGACCCAGCAGCACCAAGCCCGGGCACCACATCCCTTCCTCCTCCCACAGCTCAGGTGGCATCTCCACACACACACAGAGATATTTAGATAGCTATATATTATTGTTTATGTAAAGCCATAGCTTTCCCTTGATTGCAAGGCATGGTGGGGCTGCTGATGAGGTTTGCTGTTGACATTTCTGCATTAGCTGGCTTTTGTCAATCCTGGCAGGCTGAGAAATTCTATCTTAAGGGCTGTTCTTTATTAAATTTGCAAGATACAAAACTGTGACTGACTCTTTTCTTTGGTGAATGTATAAATAATAAATCCAGATCGCTAAAAATAACAATTAAAATATTGCTCAAATTTAAAAGCACAGAAAAATTGGTAATTCTGAGACAGCCCCACACGGGCTGTGGGAGCAGGCAGGGGCAGTGTCCCTCCTCGGGGCTTTTGGCAGCTGTCAATATTCAAAGTGCTCGAGGAGGGGAACAGGGCTGGGGAGAAACCAGCGCGCCTGAGCCACCATGTGTCTCACCAAACTTTGTCACAGAGTCTTTATACAACTCCTTTATGCAGGATCTCTGACATAATTCCTATTTTTTTTCCACCAGCCATTATATATGATAAATAAAACAATGCACTGAAAACACTGAAATCTCTCATCAATGTCTTTGTGAAAAGGGCCCAGATAAATGAGTCTTGGAATCAAAGGCAGATTACATGACTGACCATGTATCATCCTCTATGTATTGAACATAGTCTTTGTAAAGATAGAGCGGTAATAAAAAGTGGTATTGTGTGCTGTGAAAGGCTGTGTGGGTCTGTGCATGACTAATCTGTCTTTCTGCATTATTTTATTCAATCTTCTCTGACTTTATGCCTTTGACATTTTTGCTACACTCAGTAAATTTGAGTGAATAGGCAATTTTAAAGAATTTTTATAGGGCTTCAGAGAAGTCATACGCAGACTGTATCTTTGTTCAGATTTAACAGTTTAAATATTTCCTTTGTCTAGGATGCAGAGTAATCTTTAGGCAGAGGAGAAGAGGGGGATGGGGTAGGAAATGCCTAAACCTCCCTTAATATTTTGGCACCCTTTTGGCAGGGGCGGGAGGGGCGCAGCAGGGCCCGGCCTGGGGGCTGCGGGGTGTGCCCGGGGGTGGGGGTGATGGGCTGGGTCGGGCTCTGGCAGGGCCGGACGGGCTGGGCTCAACTTTGCTGCGGCCGCCGAAGGGCTGCGGGAGGAGCGGCTCCCTCCCGCAACTCAAGTGGGAAGCAGATGAAATGTTTAAAGGGCTATTGTGAATATAGGCTTAAATATGATCCTCTTGCATCAGCCAATTTCTCTGACAAGATATTGCAAGGGTTGCTGTTTCTTAGTAAATAATGATTTTATTGCATCTCTTTAATGAACTGATAACGTGATACACAGTAAATTATCTGCATCTATAACATTACTGAGGATAAGCAGCGTGGTTTTAGTAATTTATACCACAGAGAGACATGCATTATAAAAATAGGAAAATTATTTCCTTTGTTAAATTGTGCAGAAGTCTTTACCTGAGGAACACCAGACAGATTAATCTCCAGAGATCCACTCGCTTGTATTTAAGCTGTTGAACTGTTCGCTGTTTTTTCCTCAGAACAGTTGAAAAAAACATTTTGCGAGCCAGAATTGACACTGTGGGTATTGTTCCTGCTCACACAAGTTATTAAAATAATTACTAAGCTATTTTGAGGTAACTTGAAGCTTTCTTTAAAACTTAAATCCAAATCTGAAGGAATTAGTGTGAATGATTTGCATTGATGACAGCCCAAGTGTGGCAGCCAGCTCGCCCGGGCAGCTCGGGCAGCGCAGCCCCCGCCGCTCCCTGCACCCCCGGGTGCTGCCCGGGCCCGGGCAGGGACCGAGGGGGGATTGCTGACAGGGATGGCTGCTGGGATGGGGTCTGGTGCGGGAATCTGGGGGATGCCCCGCGTTAGAGATGCTGTGGCTCACAGGGGGTCATGGCAGAGCCCTGTGAGCCCCAGAGCGGCACCGCGGGACCCACAGCATCATCCTGCAGTGCTCAGCCCTGGTCCTGCTCCAGGGGAAAAGGGAACCCCTGCTGCGAGCCCCCAATCCCTCTGGGATCAGCAGCTGGCTCCAGGCACCCGTGCTGTCACTGCCAGGGGCCGCTTGGACCTGGGTGCTGCGGGACACTCATCTCCCCTTTCAGCCCAAGCAGGGCTCATGCAGACTTTCCTCACCAGCTGCCCGTGGCCCTTGGTGGCCTGAAAGCTGGGATTTGTCACCAGGCAGGGCAGCAGCGGGTGCCCAGTCCCCATGGGGATCCATCTCCACCAGTATGACCCTGGACAGGTGGGCCACAGGCTGGGGAGTTTCTGAGCTGGCTGTGAGCTGTGAAGAGAGGGAGGATGTACCAGGGGCTGTTTTTTTGGTTGTACTTTAGTACCATCATTAACCTTTCAAAGAGATAACTTGACGGACAAGGCGGGATCCCAGAGCACCGGGTCGCCCCATTAACCCGCAGCCTACCCTTCCGAGAGGAGCACGCTGCTGCCAGATTACAATCCCTACAGATGTAATCACGTTTTAGCATCTCACTTCCAAATTTTAACGGGTGAAAATTCCCCATCTCGGTGCGAGATTGCATCATGAATTCCCTCTGCCTCGTGCAGCAGGGATGGAAAAATACTACTTTTCATCCTTGCACAGTGCTTGATGTAAGTTTCTGAAAATGAGCGCTCTAGTAAGCCTAAAAATGTAGGATAATATGATTCATTTATAGATCTCTGATAATAGATGTGGTTTCTGTTACTCCGTTACCACACCAAAGATTACTCCTGCTCCTTCAGGAAGGACACAGCACCCTCCTCCTCCCAAACCATTACCATAAAGCAGGATAAACAACAAATACCACCTTATCATTAGCCGCATGGAGCAGTTCCCATTGATTTATGACGCCAAACACCGCAAGGCTGGATCAAGCTGCAAGTCCCTTTTTTACAAACATTATTTCCCCAAGACCGGTGTAAAATACAAGGAGCCGCCTCACCTGGGCTTGGTTTTGTTTACAAAAAAAAAAAAAAATATTTTACAACTTGCAGAAATTCTTCCCAATATTAGTTATTAACGACCCCAAGATGGCATTTGCATTTTTATAACCTTGTTACTTAAAAGTGAGACAGCGGAAGGAAAGACTTGGCGCTAGCGTTCCCTGCGTGCTTTAATCCCAGCCTGAGCTTTTTATGCTCGAGAGCACCTTGTGATGCTGTAACTAACCTCAAACCCGGAGCAGCGGGAGGGCAACAAACCCCCGAATACAGCAATGTCATGCTTTACAGGCGTACTCTCCGCAACAGCATGAATGGAGAAAAAAACCCCGGTTGCCAAGGAAACGCTCCAGTCCGGGTAATTATTACAGTAACTGTCTGCACACCCCACCTATAACACAAATGAATAATAAATCAGCGCCTGACTGGCAGCTCTCCGCGGCCGCGCCCGCCGCCGCCCCCTCCCGGCCGCTGCCCGCACCTGCAGCCGCGCGCCCCCGCGCAGGGACCGCGCACCCGCGGAGGGAAGGGAAGGGAAGGGAAGGGAAGGGAAGGGAAGGGAAGGGAAAGGAAGGGAAGGGAAGGCAAGGCAAGGCAAGGCAAGGCAAGGCAAGGCAAAGCAAGGGAAGGGAAGGGAAGGGAAGGGAAGGGAAGGCCTCGCAGCGCACCCGGGAACGATTTGCTGGGCTCGGTTTAAAAGACGCAGCGGGAGCTGGCAAAATTCACGTATCGTGGGGTTAATGTGGGTTAGAGAGGAGCTATTTGTAACACAGAGACGCTGCATTCCAAACGCACACATCTGATTTCTTTTAATCCCAGCTCGTTTTTTGCGGCATAAATCACTTAGCTAAAATGAACAGCCAAAACAGCTGGTTTAGACATTCGTGAGACATCCAAAAATCTGCTGCTTTAGACGCCCTAAGTGAGCAATGGAAAGCGCGAAGTGCAGCTCGCCTTACCAGGGAGACGGAGATGGATCAGGTAGCCCAGAAGGGCCCAGGACGGGTCTCTCCTGAGGGCCCAGAGCATGGAGCACACGGCATGATCCCCTTCGTGCTGCCGCTCCTGCAGCCGCACCGGCAGTGCCACGGGCGAGCTGCTCCGCACAGCCCCTCTGGGCACGGGCAGGTGCCCCACACACCTGAGGGCAGCTCCGGAGATTGAAGAGCGGGCGGGTTCTCCCGACGGCTCATTCGCAGCGCCTCATGGAGGCAATCAGCGCAGAGGGTGTGTGGGGCGATGGGACACAGCTGGGGCTCACAGGTGGCCGTGTCCCCGTGGCCGTGTCCCCGTGGCCGTGCAGTGCCCACGCTGGCTGGTGCCACCGCTCTGTCCCCGCGGGCTGCGCTCACCCGGCACTGCCCACGGTGCCTGGGCACGCTGGCACGGGCATGGGGCTCCTCACAGCCATGCCGTGCCCAGCTGGCCCAGGCAGGCCGCATTCCTGCTGAGGACATGCCGAAAAGAACTTGGGAGGCCGGGGCCGTGTCCCCGCAACAGCCCTTCCTCAACAGCCCTCCCTCAGCCCCGTGTCCAGAGCCCTCAGCAGCGCTCCCCGGCAGACACGGAGCCTTCCAGCAGCAGGAACTCACCAAAGGAATTTCAGAATTAAAATGTACCCTTATTATTACTGAAAGTGAATAAAACCCTGAACGGTAGCACTGGGGGTAAAAAGGCATATGAAAATTAATTTACCCCCAGGAGCCCTTCATGTCTCCAATTTGGGGATGTGTTGCTCCATCCCATGTTTGCTTCACCTATGCATTGGTGGTCACCTGCAGCACTTCTTGGCTCGTGTTGCAGAGAAAGCAAATTTTAGGTCCTCACAGAGACAGGTCTTCACAGGATTGCTTTTTACTGCTCAGATTTTTATCTGCTTTGATAGATTTAATTATTTTTTGTTGTTGTTTGGTGTTTGTAAACATTCTATAAAACGCCTACAGCCATCTCTCTTGCTCTAGGCACTGCAAGTGAGTCTGCTGCTAAAGCCCGAGTGAAGAGAGGAAAGACGAAGGCTCATTCCAGCCTGTGAGCCCTCTGACAATTAAATATACTGCAGAAAGACACAGACACACTCAGGCTCCCTATTAGGGAAAACACTCATGTGCTTAGTTTTAAGCATGTGGTTAAATCCATTCTTCTTTACAAAATCTCTGAGACATAAGCACATGCCAAAGTGCATTCCTGAGTAAGGATGCTTCCCTGAACCAAGGCCATAATTCATTTAAACCCAAGGTGCATTTATCCTACTTTTTCTCGTGAGCAGGGATGTGAAAAAAGGGGAGAAAAAAAGAAAACAAGCAAAGAATTAGTTTTTATTTGAAACTGATCTATGGTGACAAGGGGCATTTGGTTTGTTGAAGTAACTGAAGTGGGAAGTATTTCAGAAGATATCTAAGTAAATCTTTTTAAAGGGGTTTCTCTCTCTCTCTCTCTCCCTCCCTCTTTCTTTTTCTCTCAGTTTCCCTCTAATTACCCATGTCTGGTAGTCTTGGATCTCAACCCCTTGTTATTTAAAATACATATTCATGGAACTATATTTTACAGTTGCACTGTTCTGGTTACAAAATAGCTTCTACTTTTCTAGGACATAATTTCATTTTGTTTAGCCAAGAATTCATTAAAGAAGCTATAAATAACCTCCTTTAAATATTTAGCCGTGAATAGAGGGTGGACTGGCATTGATGGCTTATTTTAGTACTAATGCAATATGCTTTAAAAAAAAAAGTCCACATTTGAGCATGAATCAAGTTAATCATTAACACTTTCAACGTGACTCCCAGGCTGTGCTGGGAGGGCTGCACAACTTTCCCTGCAGCTCCTCCTGCAGCCAAACACCATGTGCTCTGTCCCGAGGGGGAAACCTGGCCCCCAGTTGTGGTGGGCTGCTGGCCCCCTGCCCTCCTGCTGCCACACTTGGTACTTAGTGTTTTCTGCCCATGGAACCACTGTGGCTTCCCAAACTCCTGGCAGGGGAGAGAGGGGAGAGCAGAGTCCCATGGAGCACCTCTGCTTACTTGAAGTCACCTTAGAAAAAGAATTTCCAGTGGCTCCACCTCCCTTTCAAACAGAGAGGAGTGTTGAGACAAGGAGCTGGTGATTCTGTTCCAAAGCCACACCATGAGCTCATCTGCTGTGATCTGAGAGCAAAGGATCTGGGCACAAGGTGCAGTTATTTTAGGGGAAGGTGAGGAAAGCATTACCTGCTTGCCAAGATTTGGAAAATCAGATGCTGATGGCTCTCATGCTGCCCATTTACTAAGTCACAGTCCCTCCTCACTGCTCCCAAGTCTTCCTGCCCCACTTTTTAGGCTGTGGCTGGACACTGTCAGCTGGAGAGCACCACCAGTTTAAGGTACTCCAGGCTCCGCATGCCCTCTGCCATCATTTCCCCTTGTCCTTGCTCAATACACAGCCCCTCTAATTGTGCTGATACAGACATGCTGAGAGATTAAGAAACTGACTGGGTTCAAAAACCCACACACTAATGAAAAAGAATTAAACCAAACTCTGTAGTTTGTTTTTAAAGCCCATCTCTGTCACCTACTATCACTCAAGGGGTGGCCCCTAACAACAAAAGCTGTGCCAGCAAAAGGAGGGGATGGCAAGAAGACGGGAAGGAGCTGCTGGGCAGGGAATCCTGAAGCCAGGACTGCTCTCAGTGACGAGAAGGATACACCAAATTGTACCCTGAGTGCTGCAGTGCTGTTGCATTTTGAAATAAAGCTGAAGCATTAAGACATTTTTCCTTAGTGCTGACTCCCTCTGGGCATTCCCAAGACAATTACAATGTTTTCTGAGTATACAAAAGAACTAGGAGATTTTGTAATCAAGAGTCTGAGTTTATGCTTCCCTCCTTAAGAGCATTCAATTTCCATGGACATTCATTAGCAGGAGGTTAAAACACAATGGCAGAAGAGAATGGACTGCTTTTATGTCCATGTGGTAGTAAACACTTCAAGCTAGAAATGCAAGTTCAAAATAAAAACCTCTCTGTGGTGCTTCCAAATTAGTAGTAAAGCAACAAAAACCACACGAGTTTCACAGCTTTTTTACTGAAAATTTAATTTTACAAAATACCCTTTTCCATCAAAGAAACTTCCCTGCAATGTACATGAACCTGGCATTTTATAGACCTGTACAGTGAGATACCAGAGAGGTTTGAAAGAAGGAAAAAAACTTTTAGCAGACACCTAGTTGCAAAACCTACAGCAATGTGAATACAAGTGTGTCTTAAAATGCTAAAGCAAGTAATGTAATATAATTGGTGAATCTATTTGAAATGTGAAAAGTTTCCTTAAAATGGTCCATATGGTATGTAGAACATCACAGCTGGCACAAAACTGCCTGTATTTAGGTTTAAACACAAAAACAATGTATGTAAGGAACAGTTTTTGAAAAAGAACCCAAGTGCTGCTATCATAAGGCAAACATATACAAAGGTGCTGACAGCACACAGGGAAACCGACAAAATAAGATGAATACTCAAGTGTTCAAACACTGAACTGTTTGTTTTCCTAATGCTGCCAGCAAACGTGGAGGAGATAACGATGCCAAATTAGCACAGGACACCCTGGTAACGGTGGGTGCCACGGAGAAGGCTTTATATCATCTCCAGAGAGGTGAAACCTGGCAGGAGTGCTCGTGCTTGGGCAGCACCTACTGAGTCTGCTGCATCCTGGCAGCTCTGAATTTGGAAATCCTCTTGCCAGGCTCTTCTGGGGCGTCGGACGGAAGCTCCTCTGCCTTGCGCTCCAGAATGGTCGGCAGCGCCGGGTGAGCGAAGAACGGGTGTGGTGTCAAGGAGGGAGACAAAGGCTCCTTTTCTATGACAGTTCCAGAAAATGCCTACAACAGAAGAGAATACTCAGAATGAGCTAATAAAATGCAAATGTGAAGCTATGCCCATAAGGTCATTACCCTATATTAGCCTGATTAGAATTGTTATTTCTTCTAATCAAAAGTAAAGAAATATCCTTAAATCAATGATTGTTGCCTGCATAAGTAACCACATTGTAATTAACCTCAAAATATAGCTTGTTCAAGGATGACTGAATGAAAGACAGTATCTTAAAAGTACTACTTAATCTCATTCCTACCGCATAAATGATGTAAAAATTTGCTTCCTCACTGACATACACTCAAGAAATAAAACAGCTGATGTAATACACAGTTGCATTTGGATAAGAAATGAAGAGACTTTGCAAAGTTGATGTCAGCATTTCCATCAGACATCATTTTATGCCTTAATATCTTCTAATTGCATCAAGCTGAAACACTGGATATGAACTGGCAAGCACGTGTTTTATTTCTTCTTTTCTCCCTACCAAATATGATCAAAAAATGGTGAAAGCAGTTTACATTTAAGAGAACAGCAAACTTCCTTCCAACAATTTCTCTCCATAAAAGGAATAATAAAAACATTTAATGTTTAAAAATTGTAATTTATACACACAGCCAATTATGTGACAATCCTTTTCAACTTAGCAAAGAAATGACCATGATTCTTGGAAAACAAGCAGCTCAGAACTACTTTTCAGAAACTTATTTAACAACAAATCATTCCTCAATGTATTGAAAACGGAGAATTCAGAATGCCCAAGGACAAGGGGAAGCAGTTCACATCCAAGGTCTGATGTTCATGCTGGGCACAAAGGAATGCACATCAGATTTAGTCACTATGCTTAGTTCTGCTTCTCCATAACTCAGTTACCAAGAAAAACAAAGCAAAACAAACAGGCCATTCTCTCCTTGCAGGACCTGCAAAAAAAAAAGCCATGTTTTTTTGTTTTATGCTCCAATAGCCCAAGTGTGCCTAAAGCTGTGCCTGTATAACTCTGTTAATCTAACAAGAACCTCATTTCCAAGAACAGGTAAGCAAAGCTCAAACTAAGTGATGGTGGTAAAATTAGAAATAAAAAAAAAAAGTTAGTGTGCTGCAAATGGTAATGGAGAAATGATGGATTTCAAACACCCACAAAAACAACCGAAAGCAAAACAACAGCATTTAGGGAAGCACATCCGACTGGAGTGTTTTGCTCAATCTCCTTCAGTTGCTTAGGAAATACATTACATTGTGGAGAATAATCGTGCCAGACTCAGGTAACAGACTGAAAGGTAACATCTAAAGTGTACTTAAATATTTTATTAAAATATAGAAAATATATTCCAGAAAGTATACAATGTGGAGTGCTAACTCCACAGATAATTTTTCCATCATGAATCTTCACATCCTGCCTGGATTCATCTGTAGCTGTTTGCATGAAAAATGGTGGTAAACAATAGCTTTCATTTCTTGTCAAAAATAATTTTTGTAAAAATAGTGCTTTCATTGAACTTGTCCATTGCACTGGGAACTACTGAAAACTCAAGTTTTATCTTGTTTGAAAAAATTAGTGTTAAGTTCTTACAAAACAGAAATGAATACTCTATGCCACGAATTTCTACATTTAATTCTTGTATTCACCCAGTCACTAAGCAACTGTACCTCTTCCCTTACATCGTACAGTCTTTCTTTTATGATGAAGCCCTGAACTTTCCGAACATGTACAGATTTGTTTGGGATCACTAATGGCCTAGTCTGGAATAGGATGACTAAGGGTGCAATGCTTCCTTCCACCAGGCAATTTCTCTGCTATTGGCACGTCAAAATAGTAATTCAGCTGATATCTGTGTGTTTTAAACTTGAAATACTCCTTGGAAATTAGCTGTCTTGTAGTGCAAGACAGGTTAGAGAATCACCTCTTCCCTTTCATCAGTTACAAAGTACAGATTTCCCTCTTTTTGTCTAAAATCCTGCTTTGAAATGAGCAGGATGACCCAGCACACAGGACACTGGTTTCAGTAACACCAGTGAATGACCACTTTGTTGGATCTTTATGGAAGAGCTTCAAGGCTTGGGGGAGCCACGTGAGCAGCTCCTCCCCTCTGCCCCTAGGATGTGTGTGACAGAGGCCTGTCACCTGGTATGTCCTTCTGAAGCAAACTAGGTAGGAGTTAGAAAATTATTTTAAAGAAATCAAACTGATGGTATAGGCAACTACAGTCATTAGATTTCTCATTTTTATCCCTGCCAAGAATCAATAATGAATTAAAAACTGTACCTCGGTTGCCCCTGAGGAGGGAGGAAGCTTTTTCGGTAGCTGCTGCTGCCCCTCCCCCTCCTCCTCCTCCAGGATGCCTTCGCTGTTGTCACTCTGAGTGGCTTCATCCCAGCTAACACTCCTCTGAACTCCTCGTCTGTCATCAAACTCAGCAGCACTGTTCTCACTGGTATCGCTACAAACACTGTTCTCTCTGCTTCGAGACTTCAGAATTGATTTACGAGGGACATATTCTCCATTCACAACATCAACAAAGACTCTATAAAGGAAAATGTTAGCTTTAATAAACCATTTCAGGATCAGATGACAAATTTACAGTGATCTTGCTTTGTCTTTTGTACAAATTAATTATGATGTGCTTTCCCAACTTTTTCACTGCAGAATGACAATACTGTACCTTCAGAGGCACTTTATTTACCAATGTACAAGAATCAATTCTGTAGAGTGAATGCTGTTATGCCCTTTATTCAAGCATTAAGTTGGTACTTATTTTCAACAAAATGCATAGTTCTTTGAAATATGTTAGAAAACCGAAACGTGTGGGTTAGAAAAAGTTAGAAAAAAGGTAAACTAAATAATGACCAGGGTTGTTTTTGTAGAGAGAAACAGATCACTATCTGGGAATGTTTTCTAGAGTTAAGTCCTTGTCAAATGTAGAATACAAAAACAAATACTTGAAACATTCATTGCACATGGAAAGGATGGAGCTTTTTCCTGACAAGTGTCATAATCTGCTTTCAATTAGAAACAAAATTTAAAAAATCAGCTTTTAAGATCAGATCAACAGGAAGACACTTTTCAAGTATTAACAGACTGTGAACTGACAAAGATAGCTCTTGTGCTCCCTCTCCATGACTTGAGAAAGTCAAGGGTGGGTGGAGGAGAATGAGAAGACAATGCCAATTTTATCGAACTCATAAAGGAGGAGCCCAATGACTGGATGAGTTTTAAGGGTGTTACTTGTTTCTAACAGCTTTATTCATCAGGTACTTATGGAAATACATCTCTACAGAAGATGGAGTTTGCAGAGCTGAGGGAGAGCAGCACAAAAGAATCTTTTGCTTATCTTCAGCCCCAGCAGCTGCAATTACAGGACGTGGTTTCACTTTTCACCCTTTGTGACACATTTAACATATTTAGGTACCCAAATACACAGAGTGGGATTTTCACAACTACTTAATCAACCAATACAACAGGTGTCTGTGTTTATCTTTACAGACCTAAATACTTGTTTTAACTATCCTGTCACCTTAGTGTTTTGTACAATCCCCTAAGCCCAGCACTGTGTGGGTGTCCTACAGGTGAGCAGTACTTTTTATGGAGAATACAGAAAGTGACACACTGAGACCAGGGAGAAGGAATGCAAGAGAAACAATGCAAGCAAAGAGCTGAGTATGTTTTGAAGACACTGAAAGGAAGAGACAGAGTCCAGCAAATCAATAACCTGGAAAGCAGGAGTATTAAAAGTGGTAGACCTGGTCAGTTCTGTTTGAAAATAAACACAGAAAAAAATGGCAGGGAATTAACCAGAACACATAACATAATGCTGCATTCCTTTCTGAGGATGATATGAACTGGCAAATTTACCTCCATTTCAGAAGCTCTGAAAAAGCAGGTAAATGAAGAATTACTATTTGGAAAAGGAAGTGTTAAGCTCAGAAATATTTTATGGATATGAAAGCACAACCATGCAGAAGGCACAAACTTTCATTTTTAAGCAGAAAATTCAGTTCCAGCTGTTTCTTTCAGGAAACTGTAAGAACACACACTCTAGGTGGACAGAAATGAAAGGAGAAGGTCTGCTCAGGGGAAAGCTCCACCATAAATTACCCACCGGTAAATGTCTGCTGGGGTTTTGATGTTGGGCAGCTCTGGAGTTGCATGGCCATTGCCACTGCTGTTCCTCCTTTTACGCCTGGCCTCTTCTTTCTTTTCACTGAATTTCAAAGTAGTATTTTTTCCTGTGTTTATTCTTACCTGAAAATTGAACACAAATGATGGTCTAGACCATAAAATCAACAATCACCAGGCTGCAGATCAACTGACTCCTGATGTTCTCTTACCCAAGCAGCTGGGGACTAGGAAGCATTAGGTAAGTTAAACAAATGTATGAATGGTAACATTCATAGTGTGCACTGTTTATTCTCTACCACTTGCACTAGGCTGGGGCATTTTTTTGCCCTAATGTGCACATATTTTGCATATAAAATATGACAGTCTGCTTATTCAAGCTCTGCTCAACAGCTGAGCTGTTCAAAGGTCAGTTTCCAGGCAAGTAAGAAGTAATTTAAAAAACTCCTAGACAGGATACTGCCTTTTACAACAGCCAGAAGCCAAAACAGCAAGGCAGACATTTGAATATCATTTTTTAATACCGTATTTAGGATGGCAGGATCTAAACTGTGGTTTTTAGTAATTTGAAAAAAACCCAAACGTCACCTCCAGCTAGCATTCTACTACATCTACAGATTTAAAATTTTCAGGTTTAGATATGGCATATATATTTCATGTAATCTCTTGAGCAAAAGATAAAAATTAAATAAAGTACAAACCCTTTTAGGTTCCACAGTGTGAGAGAAAAAAATAGTTGGAACACAGTTTTCTCCAACATCTCTGTCATCTTCATCATCGCTGTGATAATAAGTCGAGCCATTAAAGTGGCCCATAAAAAAGTCTGAATTTGCAAGTTCTTTATAGTAGTTGCCCTGAGTAATAGAGTCCTCTGCTCTACACATCCCATTCACATCTGTGTCCTTATCCTCCTTCTCCTCTTCAGAAGAGGTTGCATCTTCTCCATTTGTCTCAACTGTATCAGGCATCCTATGGAATGAAAAGTATCTACATGAACAGAGGCAAGTCGTGCTCTTGAGACACAAACATACAAAATAATGAACTTGCCTGTATGTAACTTTCTTTACCCAGGTGCTCTATTTTTAGACAGACTGCAAGTTCTTTGTGCCCTCTAACAATGACTGTGTCCTTCCCACACCAACTGGAAATACCAAAACTGTGACATCATGGCTAACAACCCATGTAGTGTCTGCTGATCAGAATAGATCTAAGGATGTCATTGAGCATTAAATGTATAACTCCCACATGGATAACTATGGATTTTCATAGCCTGTGGGAAATTAATTTCACTTCCCTTTCTTCATCTTAAAGAAAAGACACCAGAAGGCTGGACTGCTGTGGTTGCACAGAGGCAGATTTGAGGAGCTCTGGCATTGCAGTGCATGCTTTGTTCATGTCCCGCCCTTCTTCCACCTATTAAAATTTTAATTCCATCTGTGTGGTCAGCTACTTGCCCTGCTGGTGAGACCCTCTGTGTACCAACAGCCTCATTCTCACAGCTCCCTGAACTCCAGTCCTGCCTGTGCCACAGCAGCCCTGTACCTGTCAAGTTCACCAAGGATCTCTTCTTGTCTCTCGAGCTCTTCTAAGCGGGCCCACAGTTCCTCCTCTGACTGAAAACGGCCCATTGGTTTTGTATCACTTCCATTTGCTGGAAAATCTACCTCAAAAACATTTGATACTTTTGGCTTTGAATGAGGTCTGTGAGCAGTTCGGTATTTTCCTGTGTAATGAAAAATAAGATACAATCACTAAGGCGACTGACTGAAAAATGCAACAAAAAAATCCAACAAAAAACATTTGAGGGGTGGGAAAAAACCCACAAAGGAACTAAGGAATATGGACAGAACATTTTCCATTTCAAATTATTGTTTAACTGTTTAAGTGAAACTGTCAATGAACCAGAGCATCAGCATAGGGTAATAGTCTCCGGATGTTACAGAAATACCAAGGCAAAGCAGAGATGTTTATTTACAAAGCAGGAGACACTGATCCTGTGACAGTTTTATTACAATGTGGGGCTTTTTACCTCTTGTGCCAAAGAGTAGATTTTGATTTGATCTGATAGATACCAACATGTGAATGTGGCATTTGCTCACTGTCCCATTAACAGAAGGTTTTATTAACTGGGAGAACAAACCTGGTTTGTATTTTAGCTCATTTCTAACAGTCACTTACATTTAAAGAGCAGAATCTTTTTTTAAATTTACAATGAAGACCATAAAATATTATCTCCAGAGTTACCAGGAAAATCTGATCAAAATCCAGTTGTTATCAATCACTTACTTAGTGAAAAAGACCCACTCTGAAAACCATACAAAAACCTGCCTTTCAGAACTAACAAATATAAACCCCATTTAAAGCTGCAGAGGTGACCTGAGATACACACTTGTGAGCGAATGGTAGTCAGTGACAAGTTCTGCTGGCATTTAAAAGCCTTGCTCCCTGGTAAAACAGTGCATCCATTGAGGATGGGGAATACCTTTTCCTGTTTGAGTGCTGTCTGGCACATAGGGAACAAATCCTAATGCTTCAGCCCTGTCTGGGTGAAGGGCAGGCCGTGTGTTTAACCCCTTTTCCCCAGACCAGCAATGACAGGAGCACTGCCTGTTCCTGAGAGCTCCCAGGCAGACTCCCAAGGGAAGCCCCCTGCCCATCATCACCCACACAGCTCCTGCACCTCTTCCCAGGACAGAGGACCCATCCCTTTCCACCACTGCCACAAATGCAGCGGGACTCCAGTGGCTCTGTGGGTCTTTATGAAACTGCTTTGTGATTCCAATCAACAGTAGTACAATGTCTTCGTTACTCAGCATCCTTTGTGTTTTAAAATCTCTATTAACCAACTGTGCAGCCATTTTTTTTAAATTTTAAGAACTCATGGCTTAAAGATATCCTTATTCAAATATGACAGCTTATACTTTAATCCCGAGTTAAATACAAATTCAACAGCAACATTAAAAAGCAAACAGGTGACTGCAAGTAATGCTGGAATGTGTGTCCCCTACTCTTCCATGGGATAGCACTTTTCATCATCTCGTTAAGAAAAGGCTGAAATGTGTTTTAGTGAGATTTGAATATAAATTGAGGTAAGCCAAGCAATCAGAGTAACTTGTGAGGATTTCA
>VWZP01000395.1:184627-212127 GCA_013396995.1 Dicaeum eximium | reverse complement strand
GCCTGCAGATAACGACTGCACAGGTTGGTAATTACTTAAAACCAGAATGGAAAAATCTCCCTAAAAGACAAATTAACCCTTTGATTCATTACTAAGAAGTTGCAGATCTTTTGTGTGCAAATCTCAGCACAAACTGTGAAACCACTCTCGGAAGAAAAATGGGGTGAGCCAGACACAGTGCTGTAGGCGTGGATTTAAGGAAAGTGCAATTCAATTTGGACAATATTCTCTCTTAACGAGGCACAGATATAGAGAGGTATGTGTCCTATCTCCCTTACGAACAGGCTGCACAAAGCCTTCTGTTAATGTTACCCATAACATTCCCAAAAAGTTATCCAATAAAGGTATGTAAAGACTTTATCACAAGTCAGAAAGCTGACTTGTGAGGTCAATGTAAAAAAAAGTAAGAGCTGTTTTTTTCAGAAGTTTAAATGAAATACCAACCAGGTGGAGAGTCTGTTTTAGCGTGACAAAATTAAGACCAGTATTTGAAACCTACTGTTAAAAATCCTTTGAAACACCACTCCTGTTACTGTGTTCAAACATTTCTGTTCTGATGGACAAGTGAAATATGCTCATGCCCTAATAACTGTACTTTCAACACCCAGCAGAAGGCAGACAGCTCTTCTGTCTGGGCAACTACGCTTCACTGCAATTTTGCAAACCTACTTTAACAACTACCCAATTCTCAGACATTAGTTCATTTGAGACATTGCTTTCTATATCCCCTTGTGCCAATTAAATAATGAAGCCTTTCAACAGCAATTTATAAAATATTAAAAACTTAAGTTTCACTTTTACCTTAAAGTTATCATAAAAAACAAACTAATTTGCAAAAGAAGAAGGTCATAACCGCCTGAAAAGGAAACACAGCTTTGCTAAGACTTAAGAACTGGGGGAAAGAGGGCACAATTAAAGCCTTATACTAATAATATTAATAGACTTGCACTCTTTGTTCAACTCAAAACTAATACAAATGCAAATTTTCAGGAGGGAAGACTTACTACATAAATTAGTTTCAACTGAGGATCTCCAAGACCTTGCACCTACTGGTCCTATATACCCTGAAGGAGCTAAAAGCCTTTGTGAAGAAGTAAGCTGATTTTCTATTTTAAAATTCCTTTCTGGAATCATTAAAGCAGTACAGAAGAAGAGGTCTCATACAATACTACGAAGGAGGCAAAGAGATCATCTCTAACACAGGGTCATCAAAGTCACACTCCAAGAAACTTTTTTAAGCTGGCTCCTGCCTCAGCACAGCTTCTCTCCATTAATGAAGCTCACGTGAACACCAGTACCGCAGCACATGAAATACCCCATACACCCTAATTATTTATTTTCAACAACCACAAAATATTCCAACTTAAAAAATTCTTTTCAGAGTATTTCTACATATTTTTACCCTTAAATCACTTTCTGCCTGTTAATTTTAGTATTTAATTAAGTATCTTGCTGGTCTTAGGGCTAATCCTAGAAAGTTTTAAGTACATACCCAGCTACTCCCCATACAGTTTTCTGGCAATGTATATAGCTGTAAATGTTTCAGAGATTGCATGTCTTATAATGATAGGCCTTTCAGATAAGGATGTGTGAGAATATAATAATAACCACAAAATTATTACAAAATGCATCTAATCAGACAAAATGAGTTTGTACTTGTACTTAAAAATTAAAACTACTTATTGACTCACTTCTACAAACAGGTTCTTATCCCTCCTCCTCTCCACACACACAGGAGAGGGAATTATGCATAAAACAGTCAAGGCAAAACACAACTACCACCAAGTGTGTGAGATTACTCTCACAGTTTTATAATATTTAGTATTGTATGCTTTTTTCCCTGTTGATATTTCACACTGTCTCAAATACCATTGCTTAAAAAATGTATTAATTGCAGTAAATAGTTAGAAAGAAATTTATGCGTTTTGGAAAAGGCTACTCAAGCAAAGTCCATCCTTTCCCACAAGGAGCACTAAGACAAAGCTCAGACTTTTAGAGTATTTAATAAGCATTAGCCTTTAAACCACACAGCAAGATATCTGTCAAATGTGCGGTCATTCTCCATTCCTTAGGCTGTTTCTAAAGCTTAAGATTCTTCCCTGAAAAAGGCCATGCATTTGCCTTGCCTCTTGGATGAAATATCACTTTCAAAAAAGTATGTGATGTCTCGAGCAGTGCCAACACAGACCCAGCAGAGGACACAGCCCCTTCCACATGCAGTCAGGGTCCTGCTCCCCGTACACAACTCCTTCATCCTCCATCAGAGAGAGCAGCTTTTACTATCAGTTAATTCACATCAACATCAGCCACAGCTTTTTTGGTGTCTAACACACCCTCCGAAGTCCAAATAAAAGAGAGGCAGTGATAGTTTTTCTACAAAATGCTCCCATCCGTGCCTTCAGCTCTTGAACATATTCTCAGTACACACCAGCATATACATAGCTGGGACCAATTTTCCTCTGGTTTTTATTTTACATTCTTAGTAAACGTGACGCTCAGTTGTTTCTGCACCACCATGAGCGTCTCACTCCTTGCCTGCATATCTAAATATTGTTCAGCAGCCATCTAGGTGATGCTGCTGCTGGAGCACCAGCTGTGATGCTGCTTCCCAGATGGGTGCACGCTGGCTTGCTCAGTTAGGTGAGGACACCAAGCAGCTACACAGTATTTTATTTTAAAATGCTGTACAAGCATTAACTAATCTGCCCAGTGCCCTGCGAGGGAGGTGAGTATAACTCTCTCCTATTTCACAGATGAAGAAACAGACAGTTTAAGTGATTTGCCCCAGGCCACACAGCACGGCAGCGGACAGCTGGGATTACCGTGAGGCTGCGGCCCCGCGTCCCCAGCCAGTCTGCTGGGCTGCTCACTCCTCCCCTGTCACAGGAAAACCAAGGTTCCTGCCTGGCCAAAGCAGAGACCTGCCCTTGGTCAGGGCCCCTCAGCAAAGAAGAAGTCTCCTGGAAAAAGGCTCATGCACCTAACGGCAGGGCAAGCTCGGGGTCTTGTGTTTTGAACTTGCCACGGCACAGTCTAAAAGCCTCCAGTGGAATTCACTGCATTTTGAAACACACAGGAACTACTGAGGAACAAGTCACTACAAACTACAGGGGTTTTTATTAATTGAGACCCCCATAAAAACACTGGTAGAATAAGAGAGGCTCCACAGTCTCCTCCTCTTACTACCCCGTGGTTTAAGCTTCTTAGAGCCTTTTAAGACGGATTGAACCAGAGGCTGTTGTCCAACTTTGTCACATCCAATAATCTGAGCAAAATCTGACATGGCTTTCAGGTGAACCCGTGTAGTTCCTATTTACATGTCTCAGCTAAACCACTTGGAAAGACAATTCAGTGCCACAGCCCCCCAGAGCCTCTAGGACTGTTCTCCTGGACCCCCAAAAGGAAAAGGTATTCGAACCAGAAATCATGAGAAGTAGATTTCCTCTGCACAGCAGCCTTTCATATTTACAGGCAGCAAGATTTCTTTACATTTGGACCGTTCTTTCCCAGCTCCTTTATTAGTCTGAAAGGACTTGACTGGATTTCCTTATACCATGATTAGTCATTTTTAAGAAGCAGCCCTCTGCTTGCTACAAGTACACTGGTAGAGGAAAAAAATAATTGGGGAACACATTTCATATTGTTGAAATGAAGTCCAGTGAAGCCAGATTTTACACGACATGACAACGTACTAATGCCAAACTGACACAAATTTTCATCTATGCGTTTTGGCTTTAATGGGTTAATTAGCTTGGCTGGATACAAATTTTAATTATCTGAGTTTGACATTAATGTCCTTGGAGTGTTGTCTATAAGGATTTGGGGAATCATAGACATTATTTTAGTTACTTCTGGAAACTGTGTGTTACACTGGGACTTAAATAGTAAGAGCAGACAAGAATAGTGAGAACAGGTTGATCTATTTTGAAAAGTCAGACTTTGTGAAACAGGACAAACTGAAATGAAGCTAAAGCCTAATGTACCGGGTCTTCAGGGGAGTCTCATAGCTATAACATAGGAAATAATCTCCTCTGAGGATAGGTGACAGGTCAGAAATTTCAGATTAAGTGTTAACAAAGAATACTGTACACAACTGAGATTTAGAGTAAAGATCTTCTTGCTACCTAACACAGTTTCTCACATAGAAGATAACCAGCCTTAAACACAGTGATTTAGACGGTGGTGATACAGGCCAGGAACAACCACCTACCTCAGTTACTGACAGTGGCTCAGTTCCTCCAGTGCAAAAACCCAGAGGTACAACTGAAGGCAGAACCTCAGTAGTTCATACTCTCACCATGGAAATTATGCCTATTTTAAGTGCATTACTTATTTTCCTACTTTTTAGGGTCTGCGTAAGGAGATCAATCACCTGAGGATTTTTGAATTTTATGTATTTTCAATAAATATATATTTAATCAGCAACAGAATTTTTTGTAGCCAATACTTTTCCAACAAACTACCACAGGTTACTTCAAACACGTAAGAAAAAAGAAAGCAGTATCTACTAGAAGCTTTTCAGAACACCCTTCTCTGTTCTTCTATTATTTTCTGTTCATTTTTCTAGAAATGGATTTAAGAGTGAAAAGAGAATCCTGATGACTTTTTGTATATACAGATTTAAGCTCTCTTTTTGCTTGCAACAAGACATGTAAATTCATTCCTTATAAAAGCAATTGCACCAGTTCTTTAAAATGCAATCCAACCCTTTGTGCAGTAGCTTTTCACCCCTTTAAAGACAATCTTCACTCTGTTTTCCATGTTCCCTTGGTACCAAAACCAAAGTCATTTGGATTTTCTTCTGTAAAAATTTGTACAGGCAATTTGGCTTTAGGAACACTAAGTAAATGCAATGCATTTCTCTTTTAGGTTCACACACCTATGTAATTGCTAGAATTATCTGAATACATTTAAATTCCTCCTAAACGAAGGAGGGTGGCATTCAGACAACTCCTCTGTTGCCCAGTAAGAATCATAAAAAAGGTAAGGGCTTATTTGAATCACAGTATGTAACTTACAGAAAGGAGTCTATTCTCCTTACTTTGTTCCAGCGTGCTCTGGTTAAAATACCCAGACTGTGGTCCTGTGAGAAGCCAAACACCTCCTGGGAACTGCACAGCAAATTTAGTGCACTTAGCACTGCATCGAATCAGCTTCTAACTTAACAAGGGTAAGGAAGGAACTGAGGGAGGTTATCAAACTAAGAAGTGATAATCGCAAAAAATTGTAAAAAAAACTTTAAAAGCACAGCAGAACAGAATTCTCTGCTGTGCAGAAAAAAAGCAGAAAAATATATTTTTTTTAATACAAAAAAGCAAAAGCTGAATCTTTTTGTAACATTGCCTGTACTTTTTGTTCTTAACCCCACAAACTGTGAGTAGATGAGTTAGTGTTACATTATTTAGAATATCAGGGAAGATATTTTTACCCTTGGATAAAACATTAAAACCTCTAAAGGCCTCACTCATTCACAGATGGGAAATGGAAAGCCTTCCTATCATGTATTTTAGAGACAAAACCTTTTTTTCTGGAAATGCTGATAAGGAACAAATTCAAACTGGTCCTCATCCACCCGGATCATCTCATTAAAACAATGGTATCTTTTAAACCCTGTATCCTGAGCTATCGGTCAATTTTGATTGACACAAATATTTGTATTAGGGGTTACACGCTGCAATTTACAATTGGGGACTATCACAATACTGTATGTTAATGTAATCAGTATTTTCATTTCATGAATTCATTTGCAGCATGACACTGCAAGGGTATTCTTACATATACTGAAGACACAATTGCTAAGTAGTTCAACAATTCTCCTTTAAGTGGGATTTTTTTTTTATCTGATAAATTTTTAACACAATAAAACCACTCCTAGTTCTGTGTGCATGCTTTAATTTCCCACCTTTTAAAATGTTTAGACACTTGGAATACCTAGCATACTGAATTAATCCACAAATATTTACAAGAAAAATCTATTTAATTTCTTTCTATAGTAACTACCACAGGGACTATTGTAATGAAGAATTTCCCATCTTAAAGAATTAATGCGATTACTGATATAGAGAAGAAATGTAATTTATATCATCACAAACACGTAAAAGATATAATCCCATATTCACAAAAAGAATCTTTATTCCCTCTTTGAATTCTGAGACAATACAGTCTTGCCTTGAGGAGAACAGAAATATTATGAAGTACCTTAAGCAAGATAATTGTAGGAGGAAAAAAAGTACAATTGCATTATTGTTGTGCTAAACTGTGACATACTTAAAAAGCTAATTTCTTTTATTTTAATGGAATTTGGTGTGCATATCCTTTAATCTATTTCACTATTTCTTCACATTTTTACACACGAACACATGTGTTAAGCGTTTCCCATTATCTGTATTACCTGGTTTAACGAACTGCAATGAATTTAAAACAATTAAAAATATACTTGGCAATTCTATAAACTTCACTCTATTTATTAACTATTTTGGAACTACCTAAATACCTAGAATGTCACAAAAATGCACAGCAAATGAAAGACCTACTGCAACTCAAATATTATTCAAGAAGACAAAATCAATATTTGATGAAAAAGTAACATTTGACATGAGTGACTGTCCCAAATTTTACCAAATACATTTCAACCAATCACAGTGCTGAACAATTTGCATCTAAATCAAAAGCTAAGCAAACAGAAATGTATCCCCAAAATAGGGCTTTCTACAGCTATGTCAGCTAAAGTGCATTTAAAATTCAGTACAGTCACCCTTCAATTATTCCTTTCAATTAAATAAATTTTAACCAAGAAATTAATCTACTGTGGCTGGGCATTTCTCTATTCCACAGAAGCAAACATTTTTTCACTCATTCTCTTTCAAAAAGCAAATTTAACAAAATTACTAAGACAAAAAGGATGACCTAATTAGTACTAAGTAATATTTAAAGCTTTTATATATAGTACACTCTTATTGCTACCCCTAACTTCCAAGGCTTTATACTCACTGATATTGCTTGATTTATATGGCACTACTGCTGCTTAAGCATGCAAATTCACATCCTCCATTCTTGTATGCACCCAACATACACAGAAGGAGTGAAAGTGTAAAAAAAAAGTCCTGTGAGCTTTGATTAAATTACCTGTAAGGCACTGGGGTGCTCCAAGGCCAGCAGGGACAGCCCTGGTGACCAGAGGTCTCCAACAGACCCACACATGAGCCAAAGGCAACAAGGAAAACTCCCCAGAACCAGCAAGGAACACCCAAAACTGTTCTAGGAATTTTTTACCCTTTTCTACCTGACAGACAGTCCCCCCTAGAAAATTTGAACCCTGAACAGATGCTCTCCCACTCCTCACCACTCAGCAGAGTGAGACACGAGAGACGACGTGCAATGAAAATGCCTTGTATTTATTTCCTTACAGTCTTAACTCCTGTTAAAGCACTGAATTACTAGGGCTGTACTAATTAAGTTTGTTTCAGTTATCTGAACAGATCTGACCAGCTAGTTATGAAAAAAACACCCATCTAAATTAAACAGAGTAATATTGGATAAAAAAAATGTAGGTCACTAAAGAAACAAACCATCAATAAATACAGTCAGGTTTATTTCAGTGTGAGTCTCTCTTTGCTCTGCTCAGACCCCAATTCCTGTATATCAAAGCCTTTAAGTACACACTGGCCTTTAACACATGCTTAAAAATGCTTTGCCCTGTTAGGACCTTCTGTGTGGCACGCAGGACGCTGGGGACTGCTGGCAGTGTAATCCCCTGCAGTGAGCCTGCCCTCTTTTTCCAGTGTGTGTGACCTACTCTTGGAATTTATGTCCAAAACAAAAAGATTATGTACAAAAAAATCAAATCACGTTGTGTCAATGTGATGATAATGCCCAATACACAGCACCCTGTAAACTGCGCTCCCCAAACGCCACTGAAAGCAGAAGTCACACCGATGAAAGTAACTACAGTGCAATAAACACACAAAAGAGACTTTCAACTAATACTTGCCAAACATCAATCTTGCAAATTTGTGCCACAAGCAGCCAATTCATATTACATAGCAATGGCCTACAGCTCTTTTAACTTTTTTTCCTTAGAACAAATTAATAAAATCTCTAATATTCTCTAAGTTAAATTCATTCAGCATGAAAATGGTTTGAAGAGTTTAAGTCAGTTGTAATTTTTAAGGGACAAAAGTGTATCTAGGAAAGAAGTAACCTTTTTTCAGAATCGTATGTGCTAATATGTTTTTACCATCTAAAACTGAGAACAGTCCTTAAAAAAAAGTTTTTGGTTAATACCAGTGTTTTGGAGCCTCCCACTGGCAGCCATCACACAGCTGAAGTGAACTATCAGCTGAATGGAGGGTTTATATCCAGCATCAATGACTATTTTGCTTTGAAAGAAATTAGTATTTCTGAGTTCGTATTTTAAATGCAATTTAAAAGATCATAAAGGAAAAAATCCAGCATTTATTTTGTGTCTCCCAGCAGACTACTTAATGTTCAAACACCTACTATGCAAAGGTCAAATGATTTCACTAAATGTAACGGTGACAAAAGTATTCTGCAGCACTGAAAAAAAATATCAGATGATCAAAGAAAAAGATTTGGACCTGAGATCTCACAAGAGTCACAATAAATAATGTAGATTCAGTTCAGTAAGAAAGGAAATTGCAAAGTTGTCAGGAGAACCAGATTAAGAAAGATAATAGGTAAAATACAAATTACATACTTTTGGCAATGCTCTTCATAAAGGAGTATTTTAAAGTAATAGAGCAAATGAATTTTTATAAAAAACCCTCAACTCTTTTTACAACAACACTGCCTGCACAGAATTGGAAAAAAAAGCTTATTCAGATGGGGGAACCTCTAGGGTATTCTGCTGCAGGCAGCAACATGGATAGCTGCAGTCCAACAAAAATCCAGTGTAAATAGTTGTGGGAGTTGTAATATACACAGGGCAAAGCTGCAGTGAGCACCCATTGAGGAACAGGACAGGTTACAGGTAAACCAGTATGAAAAAAATCAACTCAAATGCCTGTCTGAAGCAAACAACAAAGGCCAATAGGCACCAATTGATTTTCCATTCTGTTATGCTTTTTCTTCCTTGGCATTTACATCAAATACTTTAGATTCTCCTTTTTTCTAACATAACAAAGTTCCAAAGTGCACCATGTACAGCTCTTGCTCTGGTCCTAGCTCTTCAACTCAGGATCTCAACAGCAGCTACAAAGAGCTGGAAACCAACCCAGGAATTGCCTATCTGCCCCTGTGATGTGTTTCTGTGTGAGATGCATTTGGTGATCAACTGCACCAGATCTGGGGAGATCTGGGGGATCACTCCACACCAGAGGAACATCAAGGGCAGGAGGCAGGAATGCAACTTAGCAAAAAGTATGTGTAGACAGAGGAAAAAAAATGGAAAATTACATGGCAAAACCAAACAAACACCACAAAAAAAAAACCAACAAAAAAAACCCCAAACAAACAAAAAAAAATCAAAAACCACCACCACCAAAACACAGGACAAGGCAGCAAAGAAGAAACAAGACAAGGGAACAAAATATAGTGAATAAGGTAACTAAGAGCAAAAGCACAAGGCAGTGTCTACTTCTCTTTCTGGAAGAGAACACAGCATTTGTTACATTAAAAAAAAGTGAAAGGGGGTTTTTAGTTAGGTTTCTTTTTCTAACTAGATATATCCAATCAAGTCTCAAGCAAGGATGGAAGATAACGTGCTAAACTAATATTACACCTGAATGGAACTTCTGTTTGTGAGCTCACAAAAAGAAAAAAGAGAACAGCACAGACACCACTAATTTTATATATTAATACAAGGCACATAATTTTAACTATTAAATTATGCTCAGAAACATACATACGTTTTTTTCTGTGCTCAACCAGCTCAATAGCCTGCTTTGCTGAGCATTTTGAAAACCAGTTGTCCCCCAGCAGAACAGTGATTTCATTGGTGTGGACAAGCTTTCCTGGCATGAAGGCAAGAGGACCAAAAGGTACCTGTGAAAAACATAGGCATCACTAATGAAAATAAAACTTAGGCAGTCATACATGTCTCAGTTTTTTAAAAAGTAAAACACAGATTCAAAAACAATAAAAATTCTACAGCAGCTATTTAGTGACTAACCCATTGCAAACATTCAAATTACCAGAGCCATTTGAATTTAGTATTGTACTTACAAAATCTGAAAACGTGAATTTCACCAGATAACTTGTTTTGTGACACAGAACTATAGTACAGCTGAATGCTCACTTGGAAAACAAATTCATTTCACCTGAACGTATAAACCTTGATAATACAAATTATTTGAGTTACATGCAGACTGCATTAATTTCCTAATGAAAGCCAGATTAGCTTTGCTAACTTTTTAAAAAATACTTAAATAGGTATGATCAACTCAAAGATGAGTTGCTCTTCTCAGAATCTGTCTTGCTAATAGTAAGTACCCAGAAACTCCAGTGTAAGACACTGGGGCTCCCAGCAGGACCAGAGAGTGTTTAATCTCACTTTACTGGGTCATTCACCAGGCTACAAACCTCAACCTCTCAAGGATGCTCCACCAGCAACTCTAACTCTCTAACAGCTCTCCAGGCACAAGGACAATAGATAAAAGCAGGACACTTCAGGCAGGAGTACATAGGTGACAAACACATTTTAGAACTTAGATCTGCTTTCTTAAATGTGAATCCCCCATTTAACATGCACTGCAACATCCAGGACACTGGTTTTATGATTTAAGACATCTTCTAGTATCCAAATTTTACAGGCAGTGCTTGGATAAGTCCTCTGGGTGAGGAGGAGCCTTGGCCGCCCCCAACCCTGTCCCCTGCACCAGCCCTGTCATTCTGACCCCCAGGCCCACTGCCACCTGCCTGGCTGCCTGTGGGCTTCAGTTGTGAAGAAATGAGGAGACCAAAATCAAATTAGATCTAAAATGGAGGTGGCATAAAGTCCACATCCACATCAAGTCTCTCTCTTTTTAGGGTAAAAAGAGATCTAAACGAAATGGTTTGTATCAGCTCCCTCTACTTCATTCTTCTGCCTTCTTCCTCAGTTCCTCAGCACAGCCACTTGCTTTCTCATGGTGTTTGTGCTGAAGCAGAGCACTTGGCCTAGTGATTTGTCTCGTTGGAAAGCAATCTTCCCTCTCTTCCATATCCAGGAGGGTCCCAGTGCTGGAAACAGTTCTCCAGCAGGCAGGACCCTGACATTAAGACTATGCAGAATGTGCTTTTCCTACACGGGTGCCCTCCCTGACGTGGTTTTAAAGTAGCAGACTGCATGAGTTGCCTTTTAACTCTTTTCTCAAAATAATGAAAACAAAATTAAAATCATGTGAAAATATTTGGCTAACAGGATAGGAACTGTTTCTATACATTTGAAGTAATAGATGTTACTATTGAGTTATATAGAGCTATAGAGTTAACACTGCTGCTAAGAATAAGCATAATCTAGCTTTCTTTAAAAACAGGAGAGTTTCTATGCTTCGAAACAACACAATCTTTATGCTTTACTTCATGTGGCCACACATACACACATGACAAATGGACTATACACATAAAATCCAGAGCTGTATCACCAGCACAGCAAAGGGAAACCCTCCCTTTTCCCAGCTCCAACACAGAACTCCAGAACTCCAGCACTGCCTTACTAAAAACCCAACTCTGTATCTAAGCCAGGCTGCCAAGGAAGGCAGCAGCCAGGCACTGAGTGCTGAAATCAGCCACTCGGTTATGTGCAGTACAACTTCCTGCCTTCAAGGATATATCCTGAGTTGAAACTGAGAAGGAAAGAGGAAAAAAGAGAAAGAGAAGCCTATTTGTTCAAAATTTTGGTGAGCATGAGCCAACAGGGCAAATTTTACACAGGGAGCTGTGCAGTTGTTAGGGAAGATTCAGAGCACCAGAAAAGATGGCTATGTCAATGGGAAGATTGGTGGAACAAAAATTAGCAGCACCTTTTTATGTAAAAATCAATATTCTAGGGTTTATTTCCATGAATCAGGAAATACTACAACCACTTTCTTCTCAGGAAATGACTAAGTACCATAATTCAGTCATAATTATAGTTTTCTATACAATAGATTTACATATCAAACATGTCAGGTTTTGTGTTAAGCATTTATGTCATCAGCTTTCAGTTGTCAGTAACACTAATTTATAATGGATTTCAAAGAAAAGAGAAAGAAACAAATGCAAAGGTTTAACTATTATCATAATAAAGGTAACATTACTAAGTACTGGCAACCTGACTAACACCTCACCCACAGTGCAGGCAGCCCAGGTTTTAAGAGTTTTAGCCCATTTCCTTGTGTGACCTCTGCCATGTACATACCATGATATCGTAGGACAACTTGTCAGGCAATGTCTGGAGTCGCTCCTGAAGAGCCTCATAATCACTCTCCACTTTCTTCCTGTTGACAAATTCAAGTTAGCTCAATTTCACATCTAAAGTAAAGAGTTAATGGTTTTCTGCTAGTAAATCAAAAACACATCAAAAATACAGAAAAATTAACTGTTTTACTCTAATTCATACAGCTCATAGATTAATAACTCAGTTATAAAAGACATGGGATGACAAACATAATAGCTAGATTATTTTCTAATAATGTGTTTTAAGATAGGTACATGATTATTTTAGATTGTGCATGTCTCATTCAGAATTAGAATTTTTCATGGTGCAAAGAAGCAATCTCTCACCAGGACTGGAGGATTTCATTCCATGTTCAAGTTATAACACCACCAATATTTAGAAAAAGAACTGAAAATCCAGTTTATGATTTGTAAGAGGCAAATTCTTCAAACTATCATTTGTAATACTGAGCTCATATATTGACTTTGATTTGAGCTGACATAAATGAGCAAAATTTTAATTAATTCTGATTTTTCCCATGAACTTTATGCTCCTATCAAGAGTCAACACTCCTGAAAGATGGCTCGACCACCAGGACTCTGTCACATCTTCAAGCCCAGACAAGGGACAAGCATCCCTTCTGATATTTCTCTATCTAAGTTGTAAATAAGGCTCAGGCTACACGTTGCTACCCAGGAGAGAAATGGTTTGGTGAACTGGGACAAGGAATTCATTCCCATGGCAGACACCTGGCTTTTCACAGGACTTTGCAAGAAACAGCATTTCAGTGGCTGCAGGGATTTTACTGTGGACAAAACAAGCAACTACACGCCCTCTAAAAAAGCCTTCTTTTGTAAAGGCATTCTTAAATACTTCAATTTGTCTAGAAAAAGTCTTTTAATGGATCCCCACCATTCTAAAGACGGTCAGAAATCAGCTCCTGCATGAAGTAGCTAGCAAATAAATGTCAGGTTTGATGGCATTGTTTACTTGTACTTCAAAACAATAAACATATATATGGTAGTAAATTCTGCAATAAAAGGCAACTGAAAGCACAGAGCAACACACTTAACAACGCTGACCCAAGATGCAAATAACAGGTTTTCTGAGGATGATTCAGGAAAGCAATCCATGTATGTGCTGAAAAATGAATGTCATAGTTGATAACACAACTCTCAAAATATTACCATTGATTTTCTTAGATTCATAAGCAGAGTGAAATCTTTTTCAGCATTCATTTTGAAAAATTATCTGATACTGTTACGTTTTGACTCATTTGCTTCACAGTTGAACTCTGGTGTAACCACCCTACTTTATACCCATTTTAAGTTGCTGAACTCATCCTGAAAAAAAGAATTTAGGTTTTTATGCCACTTGGACATTAAAACCATATTCAACATAACTGATTTACAAAAGATGCTTGCTGCTGCTTTGCTCTGACAGCAGATTTCTCCCAGACATTTTAGGCAAGTCTTTCTGTCCATTGCCTATATCAGAGTGAAAACATAATTCACTTCCTTCAAAGAGGAAGGACAAACTCATGAATCTTAGCAAAATGCACTGAGATGTTTTGGGGGAGGAAGGAATATAATGAAAAGTTGGTGTCAACAATAACAATCAATTACTTAATGCTATTTACAGAACCCAGCCTTCGCCTCAGAGAGATCGGGATTTGAGAAATGGACTTCAAGCAGCCACTGAAAAACAAGGCCTGGCACAGGTCTCAAAAGCAGGAGAAGACTCCACGGGAAGAGCCTGGCATGAAAATCCCCCACTCACAGCAGGATTAAACATTCCCATCACTTCATGGCTCAAAGTCACTCAACATTTCTTCATTAACCTGAAAAGAAGACATTGTCTTTAAGGTCTGACTGCTGTGTGTTACTGAATAATCTGATCAGGGTCCAGGAGGAATCACTTGCCACAGAAGTTGTGCTACTTTAGAAGCAAAGCATCCTGCTTTTTGTACTGGGACTGCTGGCCTTTGCTGAGCAAACTTCCACCACGGCAATCTCTAAAAGTGGGGTCACATCCTGAACTGGGCCATGCAGATTAAGAAAATTTAAACTGATCCTTTTAAATAATTGGCCTGAAACAGCATTACTTAAGGAAGTATAGCTTCCCTCTTCATGTATAGCTGATGCTTTCACAAGCTCTGGGGTGTGCCAGTGCTACAGTCTGCCACAACAGGCAATGAAGAACCAAAGGGAACAGGGAGGAAGAATACTGGGACTCCAGCTATGAACATGCCCCTGGAAGGGGAAATGCCTGTCTAGCTATTAATCCCATACCCAACCCATTACTGGATTCATGGCTTTAGAAATATACTTCAAAAAGTGCACTGAAAAATGGAAAAGAAAATAATTTAATGGAAATATAGTGAAGCTGAGCATTTTAAAACCCTATTGTTATTCACCCAATTCTATTTAACATTCTTCTGTGCCACTGACTACTTAAAAGGACTTACATGAACAAATTATTCAGCTGAAACAAGAGCACTCAGCTCTTGCACAATCAAGATCTAAATTTTAAATTTTTTTATGAAGTAAAGATTGTATGGATGCTATACAAACTGCTTTTCTATATAAAAGAAATCAGTAAGTTCTTTTTTTCATTAGAGTTTCTGCTCCCAAAACCCTCAAGTACATGGGGTCATTGACAGAGTTTGCTTAAAAGCAAACACAGGAGCACCTCCTCCTTCCACAGCCAACACTCCCAGGCCACTCCTCAAACCTCAGCCATTGTAAAAAGGAAAATAATTGTCACAATTTTCCAAACTTTTAAAAATCTGTTCTGATTTTACAGCTTTCTGCAAAACACTGTCTCTGAGTGGAAGAATGCACATATATAATTTCACATGGGAGCCAGCAGGCACAGACACTGCAAAGCTCCTGAGTGAGTGCATGAGCTGGAGATATTCTGCCTGCCTTCACCACAGAAGCACCAGTAGGCACTTCAATATTTCCCTTATTGAAAATTAATGCAGCCTCTGAATTTTAAACATAAATGAAACATATTAGTTTTAGATTATTTTTGCGAGCCAATAGTCAGAATTTAATAAGATGATGTGTATAGATTGCCTTGATTTTTTCCTCTTATCCAGCGCTTGCAGCCTATGTGCATTTAAACTAAAAACATTTGATACACACTAAATATAAATTATTTGCTTGGAGATCTTTCAGGCATGAAGAAAAAGCCTCTTAAAATAAATTTAAAATATTATATGCTTGATGGTGTATAACCAAAGGTTTAATCTCACCACTAAAGGGGCAGTTGCTGTGATTCTGCAATAACCCCGCAGACAATAATCAAGACAGCTCCTGTTGTTCTCTCAGTAAAATCATGGTAAACACAGCATGGATATATCGTAATTTGATATCTGTAAGATCAACTGTTATATCTCACAGTAACTCATAAGATTTCATTCACCATTAAATGTACATTTTCCTCAGATGCCATACAAAACTATTATTTGCTAGGTATGTTTTCTATTAACCAGAGATTGCCAACTGAGAAAAAAAATGCCCAGAGATAATTTTTTGATATAACAAACCATTTATTTTAAGTATTAAAAACTAAGCTTTAGCATGCACTTTACTTTGGTGAGGGAGGGAGGTAACAGTGAAACAATACTTTCCACATTGTTTCAGCACATGGAGGGGGGCAAGTGGAATTTGCCTACTTGCTCCACAGTTAGAAAAACAACAATAATTCTACTCTGGGAGCACCTTTTCACCATTCAGGCAGATTAGGCATTCATCCAACAAGGTTACTTGGGCAAAAATGACAGATGAGATAGGTTTTTAAGGCAAAAGTATAAACACTGAGGCTCACTGTATTTGTAATTTAATTGTACCAGTGAGAAATAAATGTATTTTAAGTAGAGTACATTGCAACAATTCTGAGCTATCACTAACTATAATCCCCAAAACATACTAGCTGGATTTGACTCCCATCAGAATAAACAGCAATACTTTACTAAAACATAACTAGGTTACTCATCAGTATTTTAGACATGTAGACTTTTTTTACTTACCAGTGCTGGATTTTTTCTTGGCAGCCAGTGACCACCTGTCATTAAAACAGATAACTACTCATGAAAAATACAAAGCTAAGCACACAGCTGCAATGTCAATGCATCAGAAACTAGAACAGGAGCTTTACAGATTTGGTGCTGTCTCTATCCACATTTTTATTTGTCAGGGCAAAGGCGTGTGAATGGTTGCTCTTAAGCAGCACACTTTATCACAGGCTAATGCAGAGTGATAACCACAGAAAAAAATTACAGCTTTTCACTTCTTATTTTGGTACAATACCTGCTCCATAACTATTACGTGACACACGATCTGAGATAAGTAGCAGTTTGTGCAATCTGCCGATCTATTTTCAGTGTTACATGTTTGCAGAATAAGAAAACAACATAAATTATAACAAGACATCAATGTAACTCCCATACTCAGTCATTAAAAAGCAAAACAAATTAATCTCACAGCACAAAAAACATTTTTCCACTATCAGTACATCAACAAATGTTTCCACTGGCCACTTTAACTTGAAAAAGCACAAATTAACTTTGTGCTGTGTAAATGCATGGATATTTGACACCATGATGGGCTGCTGGCTTCTCTTCTTTCTGGGTGTCCAAAAAGGTATTCCACTTACTTCCTTATGCCACAGGCTTTCCCACGAGATATAAAAGAATTTACAAATTAAAGCACACTGTTAAAATTAAATACTTTTATCTTTTTTAACTGCCATTTTTTAGACTACATATAGCAAACAGGCAGGATGCTGAAACCTGTGACCTTCTCTGCCACAATTACATAGAGATTTTGTCTTTCAAAACATATTCTGATCTCTGAATAATAGTTACCAAAAATACAACATAAACAATTTCATTCAATTATATGAAATGCAATGAAGCCATGAGGCAGTTAAATATGTCTAGACAGATTCTCAATATAAGCGTTTTCTAGATTTTTTTTTTACAAATTTCATTTTTCCTATAGCCAAAATAATGCTAACATTTGAAAGCAATTAATGAGAAAATTTGCAGCGAAAACAGTAACATACATTCAAGTACCACTGAAATCACTGGAGCAGATAATTCTTTTTTTTTTTCCCAAACAACAGAATGAAAGCCTTTTTTTTTTCAGTTAGCATATGTGCAGCTTTTGCACAACAGATCTCAGATCCTGCACTTCCTACTCATGCAGGAGTAAAAAAAATGGGACTACTTTGTGAGCTAATAATTCTTTAAACAGAGCAAAGTTCTTAAATGAAAAAGATCAGCTTTACATTTGTGGTTACGTTATTTCATAATCCATCAAGAAAGTCAGCCAGGTAGCTCATCCAACATAAGCCAAGTTTAAATTTATCATTTGCTTTAAACTCCTACAAATCAAATGCCTAGCAAAATATCTTCCTTAATGTGCAAGCCAACTATTTTTAAGCCTGAGAGTAAATACACAGACTTGTACAGGACATCAAGCCAGAAATCTAATTCATATTATTAATATGAAGCCCATTTTAAGAGTAAAGTTTCTACAGAAGGCACAAACTGTCTGGTAACACAGCTAAGGCACACTAGAGCCCACCATTAACAAGTCAAGGAGTCCAAGCCTATTCTACCCACATCCTTCATCCTTCCACACTTGGCAGTGATTGTGAAGTACACAACATAATTTAGCATACAAAAATGTTTATGAAATCCTTTAAGAAAGTTTCAACTTAATTGCCCCATTACAGATGAAGATGGAAAAGACAGGAAGCTTTCCATTCCCAATACATGACTTTCCACGCATGAAGTGAGCTGAAAGCACAAAAAGAAAAGCCCTGCAAACCATAAGAGCAGCATGTTCATTAACCTCTACATGATAATCCTTTCGTAGCTGCATATTAACTAGTTACATATTCATAATCATTTACATTATTTAGAGGACCTTCTGTGAAAATTTCCAGGCTATATCCATTAGCCACAATGTTAAAGGTTGCAGAAGATAGTCTACTTAATGTTTCCAGGAAGCTTTTTTAATTAGTAAATATGTAAATTGGGCATATATGCTTTTTATGTTTTTAAGAAATAGTCCATCAGTAAAACAGCATAGGGGCATATGCTGTTTCCATCACCCTTTATCCCCCTTAAAAAAAAAAAAAAGAGAAAAATCAATAACACCAATCAATTTTAATTTAATTCTTCTTCTTTGATATAATCTCTCTTGAAGGGATACCAAAGGGTGAAACCAACAACAAACCTTTTCATTTCAGTGGCCAGCATAAAATGAGACCTTTTACAGAAGTGCTAAAATATACCACCTTAAAAATGTTGCAGGCTGCACTTCTGGAACTGAAGTCTATTAAAAGAATAGAGAGAATAAATATTGAAAAACAGATGGAGATCAATTATGCATATGACCTTTATTAGGTCAGTCCCACTGTTTGGATAACAACTGGTCTTATCACAGCAAAGAAACAAACAGATAAATATATAAACAAATCTTTGATTCTTTGCCTTTAATCAAACACAGGAAAATCATTAGTCTATCTTCCGCATGTAATTTATATCCAGAGTTACAATTAAAGAATGAAAAACCCTTCTAGGGTAAATAAAATAAATGACCTGCTTGTTTATTCACTTGAGTTCAATTTACCTGGACAACTAGTGCCACCATGTATGCCTTACTTTTAAGGCATCATAGTGAAGTGGTACCAACAAACTCTGAATTCTCCCCTTTTAGGCATAAAAATGTATGAGTTTGTGAATGCACATGGTTATCAGTGGCTTATCTGCATACTAAAATATTTATTGAACTACTCTTGCAGCAGACTTAACACTACCTAATCATGGGTCTGGTTATTGAAACAGGATCCACTGTCAGAAAACATATTCCATAGTCTTAAAAGAAAGCAAATAGGCAAATATCTTGTTTCCTTTCTTTCCACCAACAGCAAGTTGTAAAAATGCAGTACTTCTCAAGCTGCTGACCACCAGAACCACACCTGCAAATGCCCCTAGGGACAGGGGACAGGCCATCCCTGCACAAATTCCTGCTGAATTTATCCCAAACCCTTCCAGCAGGAGATTATGTGCTTGTTCTGCTCTCACTGCTACGTGCCTGAGCTATTTCTAGGGACACCTGTGCTGCTGCTTTTAGGGAATCCCTCGTTTGTAGTTGTCACAAGCAGAGCACGAGGATCAGCTTTGAGGATCAGCTTTAGACCTGTGATCATGTCCCAGGTGTCCTCAGTTCCACCAAGCCAGTGTGATCTCAGGGCAGATTGTAGGCTAATGACTCCAAATCACCCCCAGGCAACTCCTATCATCCAGCCAAGGACTTCATTAACTGACCAAAGACAGAGAATTCCTTCTGTCTGCAACCCATTCTCCCTTCCCGCTCTATCTATTGATGTGTTACCTTCCCCATGATCTTGCATCCAAAGAGTTCAAAATCTCCTCCATGAATTCAAGTGAGCAGCACTTAGAAAAAGCACTGCACTGATTCTGCAGCTGAGTTACAGCCACTGACTCTGGTCAGGGCTGGGAAGGGAGGCCAGAGCTCCTAACTCACAGCCAGGCCCTACAATCACTTCCAACGTTTCCTTGGCAGCGAGGACAGGTGAGAAGGATGCTGCAGCACAAAGCAGATCCTTACCTGTACGTGCCATGGGTCTCTAACCTATCCCACATCACCCCAGCAGGTCTTCACCCTCCTGTACACGGGCACTTCCTTCCTGTACCTTGTTTTCCCTCACCTGTTACTGCAGTGCTCCCTTTACTAACACCTGAGTACAATTCTCTGTGGTGCTTCTGATTAACAAAGTGGTGGCACACAGAGCTCTCTTCTCCCCTCCATTCCCAGACTATGCTGTTTTTTTCAGGTACTTCTCCAAGGTGGGGGCATGCAAGTGAATGTTTCTCCCTACTGAGCAGCTGGGCACTGCTACAAAGGTGCTAGGGCACAGAGAGCAATTCTCTCTCATCTCTTCTGAGCAGCAGTAAGACAAGCTGCCAAGTCAGAACCTTATTTATGTCTCAGTTTGTGAAAAACCGTAAGTAACAGAGCTGGTCCTGCTATCATCTGCAGGCAGTTTGGGGTACCAATGCTAAACCTGTTCTATGTGAGTCCTGCAGTTATGTTCAAATCCAGAGAAGTAGAAACCTTTAAGTCTTTAAGATGGAAGTTAAAGTCAATGAAAATGATGAAAATAAAAATGTCGCATCAGATTAGGAAAAGGTCCTAAATGAATGAGAGGCCATTTCCACACTTCCAAATATGAAGGTGGAAATGTGAAGCATGGCACAAAAGCAAAGTTTCCCTTTAAACAAGTTGCAAGTTAGGCACCTAAGAGGCCAAGCAAATGTCTGCTGGTTCTACGTGCACACTTGAGCATTTTGCTTCAAAACTGTGGCTCACAATCTGGCTGGTCTTCTGAAATTAGAAGCTAGGGACACAGATCTAATCCCAGCTCTGATTCTGTTCCTTCTATATGGCCTTGAGCAAATCACAACCTCTCAGTCTACATTTCTTCATCTGCAAAATGGGGATAATAGTATTAACCTACCCACCTCAGAGTGTTTAATGATGATTAATTAATGTGAGAAAAGCACTCTAAAGATGTAAGAGCACTATATAAGTGATAAAGCATTATTTACCACTTGAAAAGTAATCTGAATAAAATCAGATATGCAAGTAATTTGTTTACATGTAGCAGTAATATAATTTGTGACTATTTAATCTTGAATTAGTCTCACTTTAAACATCCCTTTCAATCACATTTCCAGTTACTTAGGGAAAAATGACAGTATGGAATACTTCTTGTGGAAGCAAAGCAAGTAATGAGGTGGTAATTAAAGTAAGGGTCTAATAAAGTCTAAAACCAATGACTTGCCTTCAGGAGAATGTCCCTGCCATTTGGGATTGTAAAAATATCTCCGTTTCAACTTAGGTCCTGTTGTTCAGAACCTTTCTGAAATAGAAGGTCTGGTTTCCTGAAATGCAGATCCATGTTTGCAAGGCTTGTGATAAATCCAACATCATTTCCACTACTGACTTCCTTCAAGTGACTCCAATTCTGCATAGTTCTAAATGTTAAATATTCCACATCCAAATCTTTCATATGTGCACCTCCATCTGGAAATGTTTGCAGCATCAAAACCCTCTCTGCCATGCAACTCATGCATGAGACTTCCCTCTTGTACCCCCAAACACTAAAATTTTACCCATGAAATTAGCAGTTCATAATACCACTTTACATTACAGAACAACACTAATGAGTGGTCAAATATTTAATCATCTCTTGGTAACAAGGATGTAACAAGCCACAGAAAAAAACAAACATTTAAAATGAATTTTCATTTTTTCCTCTAGGAAACTACACAGTACTTGCCTAGAACACAGCAATCACTGATGGAGAAAGACAGAATTAACATTTGTACAATTGTTTTTCCTAGAGCCCCATTTTCAATCAAAAAATGAAATAAAACTATTAAAAATTCTTCAGTCTGTTGGCACACAGTATGATCTAATGCAAAAGGAAGAAAGCATTTCTGAGCTCCCATATTCATTTATTAAATAGTATTACTCAAAAATGCTACATTTCAACAGATTATTAACATAAAACCCCCTTTGGGTGGAAACTTTTGCCTTTTGAAGAAATGTGTTTGGGAAGAATACTGAAGGAAAAGAGAAAGAAATCTGAATCATGGCAAACATTTCTTCCGAAAGTAAAACATCTTACTTAGAAATATAGCCATGATTTTTACCTTTCTTTACAAGAAAACAAGTGAAGATCTACTATTTTATTTTAATTGTGTACACACCTTTGGGTCTTGCAGTTTTGCAGAAAAAGTAGTACTAAAGTATTATTTATCAATAAATACTAAGTTCTGACCAAAATTATTTTGGGGAGCTCGAAAATTCTACAAAGCAAAAATCTCAAGGGCAGCAGGATGTCTTCTGCTGAGTGAGTTCCATTAACTCCAAACCAACTGAAGTGGGGCAAGGAACACAGAGGAAGATCTCATCCTTCACTGGCAGCAAGCCAGTATCCAAGTCCTGTAACTTCATCTTGAGACAGAGATAAGAACTCAAAATTTAATAGCTGAGGTCAGGTAAACCTATTTGTGTGGCTACACCATACCCAGGCTCGCCCAGGTACCCAGAGAGCAGCAGACCAGCACAGGCACAGAACTCCCGTGATCTAAGCAGCCCAACATCTCAAGCAGGTTTTGCAAGCTTTGATGCAGTTTATGGTGCAACAACTAGGCTGCCAGCAAACCTAAGCTTAACTGGCTTAAAACTGCCATGAGCTGTGACACCTGCCTCACAGACATAGCTGCAGGCTGTGGTTCAGCTTCCAGCTGCAGTCCTGAGTAAACTCTGCATCATCCCTCCCTGGCTCCTGCTTCCCAGCTCCACTGTCTCATCCTCCCAGCCCCAACACGATCTGCTGACAGACATTTGTAACCACATTAGGGATCCACAGTGGATGAAAAATAGTCCAGGAAGGAAAAATTTTAAAAATAAAAAGGGCAAAAAGTTCAACAATAAAGTTTCGTTTTAAGCTGGATCCCAGCCCAGTTCACTGAGCACTGGCACAAACGTGCCACCCTAAAACTCCTGAAGGACTGAAAAAAGTACACACAAAAAGATGAACAAGTTGGTCAAATTTAAGTAACTTGGACAACTCACATGATCATTAATGACAATTTTGAGCAAGTGTCTGAGACTGCTGCTCCTGTGCTGCAGCCTATGCTAACAGACAAGAGGAACTACAAAAGCAGCACCTGCACAGTGCAGCAGTGTCTCAATGCCCTCACCACACAAACACTAAGCCTCAGTGTACCTGCTGCTCTGAGGGCCTCAAGAGGCAAGCTCTGAGCCAGCAGAGCCACCTGCAGCACTGGAGGCTCAGACTAAAACACACTACCATTTTGCAACCACAAAGGATGAAAGAAGTTCTTGAGACAAGGAGCACCCAAGCAGATCTGAGAAGACAGGTTATGAGCTTAACTTATGGAATGGAGATCTGCAAAGACACTGAAGATGGTTCCCAAATGGTACCCTGGTCACTGCATCCACTCACAGCACCTGCAGACAGCTGTAAGAGCAGCACAATTCAGTAACATTTAAATTTTGTGCATATAATCTCATCTACTCATTTTAGTTACCAATGAGGTTGGACACACAGAGGCTTGCCCTCTCCAAAATAAAGGCAATGCTCTTTTGACTCTTTTGTGAATAGTCCCCTTCAATTACCATTAAAAAACCTACTGAAGATCTGTTAATTTATTTCACAACTCTTGGCACTATATAAACTAGTGGGTATTTAACTCATACTAATAAGAACATGGACTAATATTGACTAAAAAAGTAAAAGTGCTGATCAATTAACACTGGCGGAACAATAAGTATTCCATAAAAAGCTTCCAGGTAATAACTGAATTAGACTTTTTACTTGAATGCAGCACATGAGAAAACATTACTGGAACCAATGGACAGGGTAGCATGTATGTCATCACAATTTCCAAAAAGGTAATTGTCCAGGTACCTTTTAAAAAGGAATAGAGTAAATAAAGTGTCACAAAGGTTCTTTTCAAAAGGAGCACATCAAACCAAGCTTAGGCACTCTGTTCCCTTTTCTCAAACAGTTGTTGTGCAAAATGAAGTTCTGCTGCACTGGTGGCCCATACCCAGGCTTCCTCTGGAGTCTGTGAACTTGGACATAGGCTGGAAAAAGTGCAAACCATGGGAGATACTGCACTGGAAAGCACATCTGAGTCTCATCTGTGAGTCCACAGGCAAGCACTTCCTGATTTCCAGCGGCTCCTGCAGCAGCATCAAGTGAACAAGACCCTACTCTGCTTCACTGCTCCTTTTCAGACTGCAGGAACAGCTCTAAAACTGCCAAGTTGCTGATTTCATAGCACAGATACTACTTGGAAAAGACAAACAGAAGCAGTCAGCCCCAGAAGTAAATCATGCAAGAAGAGAAAACAATTTAAATGAGTGTAAGCTTAGGATTCTGTGATCTTTTTTCTCCATAACCCACCTACAAGTTGTTTGACTGTCAAAAAACTTAAAGTACCCAGGATCTTGAAAATCATTCGGAAAATAAAGATTATAGAGCTCTACCATTTAAATTCATAAAAATTAGGAATATGTCATAATGCACAATGGCCAATGAGTACACTAAGAGCTGCACTCAATCTAATTGTGCTTTGCTGTCATGATGAGTGACAGGAGAGTCACTTCCTTGTCCTAATTTTTCTAAAAGGAAAATAAAAAAAGTATGTTTGTCTGTGCAATACAAAAAAAAACCAAAAAAAATCATATTGCCATCTAATACTGGAATCCTTTAGATTCTCCATGCCTGTGTCTGCACTCTGCAAATGTCTCTTGGGTCTAATTGGCTCTGTAATGTCTCCCATTATACATATTGTCATTGCATTGCTCAGAAACTATAGAACATATCATCCCACTGTAAATTCACTGTCTACACAAGTCTTTCCAAATCACACACATCTGACTTGTCAACTTCCTATCAGTTAGTAATCCCAACTCACTTGATTGCAGGAATAAATGTATATCAAATATTATGTTTAAACGCAGGCCCTATAGCATGAGAAACTTCCTATTTAAATATTCATTTTATAATTCCTGTACTAACTTGCAATAGATTTACTGCAGTATTTTCAGCTAGCATATATTGCTTTTACAAGTAATCCATGACACATACATTATACTCTTCTAACAGAAATATTCAAAACTTTACGCAGGCATTGTGCTTTCAATGATGGTCTTTATCATGAAAATTACTAGATATTCTTCTATAATTTATCCCCAAGATACGCATTCTAAGTCATGTTTTTATACAAAGTGCCTTTAGTAGGAGCACTGAAAATTGCTTTTAACAGTTTGGTCTTACTATCACCACAAATTAACAAGATGAAATCTGTCCAACAGGCAAGCAGCCCTAAACAAGAATTAAAATTACTTTTCACCAGGGGTCCTAAACCTAGGAGTTGCAGCCTCCATTCAATTAAAGACAGAAAGTTATGAACATCCTTTTCTTTCAGTGTTTTTAAGCATTGGAAGAAGGAAGGAAGCCTCAATTCACAAGTTCTCCAGGGCAGCTCTTTAGCACTAAAAGCTCAAACCCATAGCTGAACCAGGGTTGTACAATGGCCTGAGTGTTAAAATAACCAACCACAATTGAAATATTATCTTTAATGCTGCACATAGGTACTGCTGTATTCCACAATTTCACTAAAGGTTGCCTTCAGATTAATGGGAATAAATAGGTTTCCTTGTACTTAATCAAGCGTCACTGGGACAGCACAATATCCCAGTAATTAAAAGAAATGTATTTGCCTGCCAGTATAAAATGGGATATTGTAAATAGAGATAGAGATATAAATAGAGATATTGTTCTGGCTAAGTAACTTTATTATTTTCTATGATCCTCACACTACAACTACTATTTTACTTAAGTACTGGGTAACTGATTCTCCTTCATCTTTGTGCTGAGACAAAACAGGAGCCTTCAACTTCAGTGATTTTGTGGGAAAAATATGGATCTCTGAGAAGAGGCAGCTGAAATGAAAAGACCTCCTCCATCTTAAAATACAGTATTTTTGTAACTGAAAATACCGTTGTAATCCAATTACATATATTCATTGCACAGAGGGAAAGTCTGCTATATCTTCATCACGACACTCCATTGTAACCAAGATATGTAGTCCTTTACTATAATTTCATATTGAAGCTGAAGTGTTCCATTTTTTTCAGCCAATTTGCAGAAATTATGTAAAGTTTCCCTATGATAAAATATAACTTTGGTACATCAGCCTAACAGAGGCTTAATTAATGGTCTCCTGGGCCTCTTTTCCACTGGAGCAGATCTGTTTAAGAAGAGTCTTAAACTTGCTTACAGAGGGGTCTTACCATGAACTGGGAATAATTCTCTGAGGCTATGGCAGACGCGTGCTTACACATTAGGCCTGACACTAATGTACCAGGGAAATTATTCTTCACCAGATTCTAGCACCTTGAAAATCAACCAAAGGAGCCCAGGCAGGCGAGTTCCTATCACCAATTATTGGCAAGATGGGTTCCAATCCGTGCAGAGCAGATGATGCAGAGGATTCCAGCAGACCCTCTCACTGTTCATCCACATTATTGGTCAGTTGGCTACACAGGTCTCTTAGTAATGACCTAATGGGTATTCAAAAGTAGACGAATTTCTGCACACAATATCCCAGACAAGGCACATTTTATACCACATAGATGTTACTCACTCTTTCTCAACTAAACCAGCATGTGAAAAACACAGGCTGGAGATACAATCTTCCATTTTAACTGAGGAACTCTAATGTGCATCATACAATCTGCTAAAAACTTTCAATCACATGAGCAGAAAAAGTGAAAGGTCTGCAGATGGTATTTGTGTCAATAACACCCTGCATATGACCACAAGTTATTTCCAGAGAGACTCCCGCACCCACACAGAGCTCACTACAAGGCTGGAATCTACAAGCCCCAAATCGCACTCGTTAGGTTTCCAGGACCCACTTGAGTCAAATCATGAGTGTGATCTAGAGAAAAAAGTACCCTGAGTTTTGTGCTCTGGTCTCAGGTGGAACCAGCCTCTGAACTCTAGGGAATAATTTCTGCGGAAAAATCTGGTTCTTTGAAACCCATTTCAAATATAACCAATGATTCTTAAGGCAACTCATGAACAACTAAGTTTTGATACACGGTCTCTTCCAGCTGGCCCAGGGGCACGCTGGCCCCGGCATGACGCAGGTCACAGACACGGCTGGGCCCTGCGCGGGCACTTTTGAAGGCGTGGCTGTCCCGGAGGCCGGAAAAATCACGGAGAGGCGTGAAGAGGTTAAAAACACGCGTTCATGGGCGCGCCGGTGCCCTCGGCAGGCTGGGGGTGCGGGCAGGGCCTTCCCTCCTGCCGCCTCCCGATCTCGCTCACCGCCGGGCCCCGGGGCGCTGTGTCCCGGGGGCAGTGTCACGGGGAGCGGTGGCCCGAGAGCAGTGTCATGAGGAGCGGTGTAATGGGGAGCGGTGTCCCGAGGGCAGTGTCCCGGGAGCGGTGTCCCGGGGGCAGTATCATGGGGGGCAGTGTCCTG
>VWZP01000395.1:158138-183940 GCA_013396995.1 Dicaeum eximium | reverse complement strand
ACAATCAGAATCATAGAAAGGACCTTAAAGATAGGACAGAATCATCACAATTGGAAGAGACCTTCAAGATCATCGAGTTCAACCATCTGCTCAGCACTACCCCTGCAACTCCTAAACCACACTGCCCAGCACTTGTGCCAGGCACCTCTTAAACACCTCCAGGCATGGTGACTCCATCACATCCCTGGGCAGCCCATTCCCATGCCTGACACCCAGACAGTGAAAAAACTTTTTCACGTCTCTGATCTAAATCCCCACATCCCACCTGCCACAAGCAAGGACACCTTCTGCTAGACCAGGTTGCTCCAAGCCCCATCCAGCCTAGCCTTGAACACTTGTGGGGCATCCACAACCTCTGTGGGCAGCCTGTGCCAGGACCTCACCACCCTCACATGAACAAATTTCTTACTAATATCTAAAATTTCCCCATCTTTCAATTTTTACCCATTACACCTTGTCCTTTTTCTACAGCGGGCTGCCGTGACTTGGCAGATTGCGAAATCTTCATTAAAATCACTTAGAGCAGCACTCAGACTTGCCTACGTGGAAAACTCACTGCATGGGAAGTGAGTGGTGTACAGCTACCCTTGGAATACCACAGAGTAATTTTTGTGCAGTAAATCCTGTGAATGCCATCAGACACCTCTGGTATACACCTTGGTGCTGGAAGGGAGCCACGCTTTAGCAGCATGCTGGAGCCTGAGCAGCTTCTCGTGGTGCTCAATGCCACCCTGGCAGGTGTATTTCAACTTGTACACCCCAAACACCACAGAGGTGTGTTCAGTCATAGACCTTGCATTTAGTGCTGAACCTTTCCCTTGAGTGAATGAGGTTTTGTGTTGTTTTATGTTTGCCAGTAGAATTGAGGGGCTCATGTTGTCTCCCCCACGGGGGTTAGTAAGTATGTCATAAGATGGAGGTACAAAGGGGCATCCTGCCTACGTTTAGATCAAGGGTTTCCTTCTCCTGCCAAAGAATCAACATCTTTCCATGAGCAGAACTAACCCTGTACACACCACAAAACAACTGCTTCTGTTATACACAACACAGTATTTGCTGTGCACTTTTCTAAATCCGTGTTCCCATCCCCCTTGAAGAGCTTGTTAAAGGTCTACAGATGAGGAATTTAGAAACAATTTTCAAAGCATGGTTACTCAAGCTGGAAGTTAGCTTTTAGCCAGACTTTAATATAGCTTCCAATATTGCAAATAAAAATTTGCAACTGCAGCTGGGTAGTTTGGTTTTTGAAATAACTACATCCATAATCTTCAAGAATAATTGAAAGTTAGCTGAAATCTCTGGCACATGTTTGTCACTGAGGGAGGGATTCTGATCCTTTAAACAGAGAAGAGAAGTTTATATATTGTCATCAGAAAATGGCTCACCAGGAAAATGATATCTCAAGTTTAAACAGGTTATACAAATCTTGAAGTCCTTCTAAATGCCCATTGTAGGTAATTCCCTTTAAGCCTGCTCAGAACCTCTTTGGAACTTCACTTCAGGGCTTGCTGAGGAGATACTACAAATACAGGTAATTTTTACATGTTCTGGTTGATTCCACTTCATCACAACTAGATGGGAAGATAAAACAGATGTACAATATAAAGATACAGTATCTTATTTGAGATTTTAATTTTTTGCCTGACATAAAAAGCCCTTAAGTAACAAGAGGAACCACAAAATAGGACTTCTGTATCACAAGACACTATTTTCTAAATAGAATATAAAGACATGCAATTATTTCTCTTGGTTCCTCTTCGAAAGACTTCACCATTTCCCATGCCTTGAGTACACCATTTAGCCACTGAATGCGTTGGGTTGAAGGCCTCTGACGGCTCCAAAGTGAGAGGCTACATCATTATCAGAGTAATGACTGCTTGCATTTGGTTGTACTGATGATAGTATGGAATAGTTTATGGCATCCTTTTGTACATTTTGTTTTTCATCTGCCAATGAAGAAATGTTCTAATAGTGACAAACAGATGGGATACAGCATTTGCCAAAGATGAGCATGAAGCCTTTCTCACATTCTTTTGCACTTATAACCTGTACAAAACCACTGTCACCAGTGAAACTCTATGGATTATAAAATAAATAAAATTGAAAATTTGACTTCTAGCTTGAAGATTTTTATTTACTTGTTTTCGACATTAAATCTTTAGATGCCCTACCAGATGATTTTCATAAAACCTTAGAGAAAACTATGCAGGATTCTCTGTAATCAAGCGAGGGAAAGGCAAATAAGCAAAGCTTACATGTTCTTTTCCAAGTGGCTGGCTTAGTGCTCAGCAGACATGCCTGTACTAGAGCTGAAGACAGGGCTGCTGGCAGAGCTTCTTCCAAACCCCAAGCTGGTCAGATTGGATGAACTTTTAGAATGAGAAATCAGTGTCATGTTTTCAGTTTTGTTATGAACAGGTCACCTGTACCTGTGAGAGCAGTGGATTAGAAGCAAAGTCTTGGAGAGGTCAAGTTAAGTTTGCAGCAGAAAACCTCACACCAGGGCTCTGGCTTAAAGACATTCTCCTTTGGCAAAAAAGTCTGTGCCTCCTCCCACACTCATTCAAAGTCATTCACCACCACTCTGCAAAGACAGCAGTCACAAGGGAAAACAAGGAAAGGACAAAAAGAGGCAGGCATAGGAGAAAATGCCCCAGCCAGTCTTTCTGCAGAGAGAAACAAAGCTGAATCCATGACCCCTTTGTTTTATAAAACCAGAGCCTTAGAGATAAAAGCATGGATTGCAACAAAAAGTTGTGGATGAAGACAAGAGGGTTAAGAATCTTGGAGCTCACACATGTGTGTAAATCCATGCAGAGCTGTGCTAAGAACAACAGTTGTGTGGGGATTGCCTGGAAACTGGGTACAGGGGAAAAACAACAAGAAGGAGCTCATGATTATCAAGTGGGAGAAAAAGTTATCGTGAGACAGAGCTCTCATGAGAGGAATGCATCTTTGGAAAACAAGATGTGACCCATGTGGTCAGAGATGTGACCACCTCTATTGTCAGCACATGGAGACAGTATGAGAACAGGAATAGTGAATGAACTCCCCAGGCTATGAGCAGGCTCCCTGATCTGCTTTAGGGAAATTTCATACTCAGTCTTCTGTCATGAAAAGCACATGCTAGAACTGTTGGAAAAAAACGCAAACTAATATCCTTTTGTTAAAGCTAACTCGTAATCAAAGTGCCATAAGACCAAGTCCATCTTAGGATTATATATATAAATCCGGCTGCAACACCCACCCTGCATGCTTATTGTGAACTTTTAGTGATTCTTAAATTCCTGTGAAAGATTAAAAGCCTTTCCTTGTTGCTGCGATTTGCCAGGAGGATAAGTGCCCCAGCAAATATTTAAGAATAACTGTCTCCACTCTGCCAGCAATAATTGAATATTTTTTCTATCCAAAAGTTTTATTCTGAGCAAAACCACTATTAACGTTTCTAATGGATGTTCTTTATGTTGCAGATAAGTCCTTTTGCACCTTCCTGTTGAAAAAAAAAAATTATGGCCATGAGTCCCCCTCCTTTGGTAAATTAGGAAGGCAACCCAGTTCCACTGGAGCTACTTAGAGGAGTGAAGCTCTGCAATGCTTGCAGAACCATGGTCAAAGCCTGCACCTCCCTCAGTTTAATCAGCCTGAAACAGCCAGTGTTTTTTGTTCAGATAATGACAATGGAGTCAAACTACTAGACACCTTTCCTTGCCCAGACACAGAACAAGTAAGGTTTTTATGTGGTTGTTGTTCTGAAACATCATGGTACTGACATTAGTATGTTCCTCTCTCCCATCTTTTCTCATTAGAGAAAGGTAAGAGGCTTCAGGGATGACACCAACATGCTACTCTTTTTTTTGGTTACATACTTAAATACCTTAACTCATGCTTGAAATGTAAGTTATGGGGCACTAGGAGACAGCTAAATATTTGTGTGCTCTGTCACCAACTTAGCCTCACCCTTGCTATCCATCCACACAACTATCCCATATTTAATATTCTGATATCTGAGAACCATCAAACTGATGTTCCCTCAGGTTCAGGTTTTGGACAGGGTTAAGTATTAAGTAGGTTGATGTTCATTTGTGTCTGCAGGGAGAACAAGGGGTCTGATTTTCTGGTTGAAGCTACTGGACCTTAAAGTCCATCAAGACAGTGTGTTTTGTTTCCACATTGATAGTGATGAAGGGGAGTCTGGATCTGTGTATTGGACTCAGTCAAGATACAGAAAATTGTCAGAAATAGCCCATACCTATGCAGACACACATACACATTACCACACACATCTAGGAGCAGCTAGTTAAAAAAAACACTGGAACAAACTGTAAGCTGTCTGGTGAGACCATCTGTGCAAATTGAATTTTTCCTGATAAAAAAGGTATCTATGTAAAGTATATATATAAGGCAGGATAACCAACTATTAGTGTGTATTATGCTTTAATCTTATTATGTGTTTGCTAATAATAACAACATAGCTTGTTTTCATGTTACTATCACGCAGTAAAGTCCTGGGCCCCTCGCAGCGACACAGCTGACTATAGTCTAGCTGCTATTCTGTGACTACTGTCATGGTTGGTTTGGTACATGAAACTTGGATGCTTTATTTGTATGCTTTGTAGTTGCTTCTGCCATCTTTGATTAGTATCACCTGGAAACCCCTGCTTTTCTGCATGTAGTCACACCCAAGAGGAAAGCCTGACTCGGAAAAGATTAGTGTCACTTTGCTTTTCCCCCTCATCTTTTCCCTGTAAAGGAGGAGAGCTTTCTGATCATGGCAGCGTATCAGTAAAGATAGCCTAGATACCAAATTCCTTAAGGGACTCAATCTCCTCTCATATGTCCCAGAATTAAAGCTGAAATAACTCTGTTGACTTCAGTAGTGATTTATACCTGCATTACTGAAAGGAGAATCAAGTTCTGAGGTTTGTATGAGGGATACTGTGAAATTTATTCTTTTAGCTTGTTAAACAGACAATACCAAATGCACATTTGCATTAACAAGAAGATTGTGACATTAGGGATGTCTGTCTTTCTCACAAGCTATTTACTCCCTTGTGCTAAGGTGGTGATGAGGGTGACAGCATGAGAGCAGCCCTTGTGCAGACTCAAGGGGCAGATTTAAAGCAAATGCACACCTTCTTTTCTGATGTTTGGGTCACTAACTCTCTTCAATATAGCAACTGTCAAACAAGACACACAAACCAAAGCTGGTAACACAAAGTTTGTGTGAAAGCAAAGCCTGCACTTCACTTTTGCAAGCTAAAACCTTGGCCCACAACAGTGTGTTTAATACAGGTCTTGCATCAGGTCCAGCACGAGCCAGCTGGGCCAGAGCCAGAGAGAATTCTCAACCACAAGTGGCCTTGTTAAATACTCTTTACTGGGTATGTTTTTCTGCCCATTATTGATCAAGGGCAGGTTATAGACCATTATTTTTTGCTGTAGCACAGGCAGCCAGTTTGATGCTGTTAATGTCTCAGAAAACTCTTCCTCAGGTTTCCAGTTTGTAGGAGGGTACCTGCTAAGTGGGCATTCCCGCTGCCTTCTTTCCAAGTGATCAAGGGGCATTTCTCCAAATAATTGAGTTCTTGTCTCTATGACACAGCAAGCCAGCACAGAAGCCCTAAACTGCTTCTCCAATTTTTTACCTGAGTTTCTGTGACTGAAGTAAAGCTTGTAACTACAAAGGTTGGGTTTATCATTACTTTCAATTAATAACTTTGTCTATCCTTTTAATTGTAATTTCTTATTCACTTCAGGGAATTATTTACATATATTTACATATATTTATTTATACACTTTAACAAATGTACTCATATTAAAACACAGCATTTCCCTGACAAGCTTAAACCTGTTTCCCTATCATTCAACTTCCCTTTCATTTCACCTTTTGTTTTCTTTCTTGGCATTTTTTCAACTTTAAAACACTGCATTTTGTTGCTAAGGGCACCTTTGGTTTCCAAATATCCTTCCAATTTTGTTTAATTCTTCTCAGTAAAACTGCAAATGATATTGAGCATTACACTGATTTTCAACAAAACAACTGGGATGATATGACAAACCAAAGGAAGCCAAAAACTACGGTCCTCTATTTCAACTGCTATAAACCAAAAGCATATTACAATTTATTCCTACAATTCATTCCTGCAAGTCCTGTCTTAAGCATGGAATCCCAATTACGGACACAGTCCTCGTGGCTTCAGGGAAAGTAACTTCATGATCCAGGACTCTTCTCAAGAGAGAAAAATTCATCAACTTGCCTGAGAAGGAGTTTCTCTCTGGAAGCTGTGGACTGAGGAGAGTCAGAGCACAATTGGAATTCTTTTTTGCATAACCAGATCAAATCTGGCCTTGGTAATAGTGAGAAATTATTACCATCTGAATTCTAATCCATGGCATATGCAGTTGGGGCTGGGTGGTCTCATTATAACTTCTAGGAGAGCAAGGCTCGTCTCATAAACCACCACTGCAGGTGGCACTTCAAATGGAGGTCTGCAGGCTCAGCGGTGTAACTCCACTCTTCTTCAACTCACAGAGCGTTTTTAGCAAAGGAAATGCAACAAAGTCAGTTGTCTTCATATTTTCCAATCCCTGAAGATTTCCACGAGATGTTTATGATTGTTATTTAGGGAAAGAAAAAAGAATAAAAGACTTGAAGTACGTATTTTCTGTGGAGTGATGTAAACTACAAATATTTAAGCAAACATCAGTAAGATGACTCCAACAGTTAAGGCAAGCAGCAATGAGCCCCAAAGAGGGGAATGCTTCCAAAAGATGCAGTCTGCTTACAGGACACATGTACAAATAATAATACAACAAATTATAATTTATTAGACTCCTATGCTAAAGACAAGTGGGTTTTTCCATGTCCTTTGGCATATCAAATATAATTGACCTCACTGACTAGTACTTTTGGAGATAATTCAAAGTATTTTAATAACCTGAACTGGGCTCCATACCAATTTACATGAAGAGCCTAACTGGTCTCTGTTTACTCGCATTTATTGGGCTCCATTGCAAGGGAGGTCCTGCCTGCTCATCTCACCTCATTTCTGTTTTTATCTCCATGCAAACCTGGTCCGTTCTGCCGCAGCAACAGTGAGCAGGTATCCTTGAGTGGCATCCCTGTGGTTTAAAATTTGCATGGAAAATTACAGCTGGCCCAAAAGCAAGTCCAAAACATCATCACCCATGGTGGCAGGACTGGAAGGGCAGCACTTCTGAACACCCCCTCAGCAAGAGGGTGGCAGCTCAGAGGGGAAGATGCAGCAGTATTTGCCATTCTTGGGAATAAAGATGTTAGGGCTGCTTGTCCATGAAGAGCCCTGCACTTTGGGCCAGACATGCATGCTCTTGGCTAAAAACCAAGTTTTTGATATGAGACAGCCTTGATAGGGAAGTGGCTGCTAAGGCACACAAGTGATGCTGGTGAACCGAAGACATTCTTGTAGCTCAATTAAGAGCAGATACTACTTTTATATTTTATTTCAATGTATTTTCAATTTATTTGTTTTCAAAAGCATCTACAATTTAGGAGACATGTATACGTATATAATAAATCAAAACAATGGAGGAAGTGACAGCATAAAGAACTGAAGACTTTGAATAATATGTTTCATTTTAAAATTACAAGAGCATAAATGCACAAAATCTTAGAGGCCTCTATCCAACAAAGCACTTACATGTATACTTAATTTTAAGTCTCCCTACAGTCACGCTTTGCTGACTTGAGGCATAATAATGGTAAACTTCTAGGCCAAATTCTGGACTGAATTCAGTAGATGCAGATGTCTTTAAAAGGAAACAATATGTGTATGTAGAAAGCACATCTCTAGACACGCATGCCTGATCACTTGCATTCATGTTCAGAAACTGTCAAACGCAGGAACATTTGTTTCCCCTGATTTAAAATACTTGCCTTGTTTGCCACTTTGCCAGCAGAAAAAAATGGTCTTTGCCCAGAAGACCTTGCAGTCTGAAATTTGGACAAATGAATAGCAGGTAAAATAGGATGAGAATGAAAGAAATTATGAGAATGGAAGAGAGCTGAAGTAATAGGCTCACATGGTTACTCATTATAGACATGTGCATTCCGTGGTTGCCAAGTTATAAGTTTTAAATATAGAAGTTTACTTTTATGTACAAGTAATAATTATTAACAGAACACAAATCTTAGGGGGCTCTACAGATCATTTTGACAATCCAGAGTGAATGGGAGTTTTGCCACTCATTTCAATAGAGTCAGGCTTTTATTCTGAGACTCTGCTTTAACCCATATGTCCCCAAAAGAGAGCACACACACAAACTTTTACAGCCCAACTAGCTCTGCTCTGACCTATAGAGCCTGGAAACTGGCGTGCAAACATCTGGCAGCTCCCAGCTCTCAGAAGGAGGCAGTGTCATTCATCGCACATCTGTAATGCTGCCGAGCAGCAGCAAACCTTCTCCAGCCTTTCTTTACAGCCAAGCCTCCCAATTAACCTCCTGTCATCCAGAGGTCACGTAGGAGACTCACAGAAGAAGACCTGCTCCACAACACCTCAACCTGCAATTCTGCCACGCTTTTCTGAGATGGAAGGGGAAGCACACAGCGTGGAACTGCTGGAGAGGAATGGTCCATGCACATGGCTGTGCTCACAGCTCCCACCCCTCCTGCAGCCCTGGGAGCTCCTCATACCCTCAGCTCTCAAAGAAAAAGGGATTTAAAACTGTCAGGCAGCAGCTTTCACTATTAACTTTCAGTTTTGAAACAGCTGAGACTTAGAGGCTTTGAGGAAATCTGGGTCTGATTTTTATTTTTAGATAAACTGCCAGGGAAATAAATCACACAATAATGATTTTCAGTAATTTTTATAGGAGAACTGACAACTCACTGTGGTGACTCAGTATTTGCAGAGTACTCTACAATATTGTGTAAGCACTTTAATTTCAGCCATGATTGAATGAATTCAAGGGGTCTGGGCTTTGTTCCTTTAGCACTTGGAAGGTGTTTCAGCATGAGGTGGGAAGAAGATAGCAAAGGACAGACTTTGTCCACGGTGTTGCCGTAGACAGTTTCAGGAATTGTGCAAAGTCATAGGGAATTAACATTTCTTCTCCTGTATCAGAACTTTCACCTCACCTAAGAGAAATAAAATTCAGTTATTACAGAGAGAGATACCAACCTTAATAAAGTCACTGGTAAGGTTGGACTAATACTGGGGTTGCTCATGCTCTTGCCCTGTTTCAGTGAATCTGTTGGGGAAGAAAGCTCTCCAGAAAGATGATTCTGATAAGCAGAATAGCCTTGTAGTACTAGCAAAGAAAACCCCCTAAAAATTGGGGTTTTTTTTCTTTGCGAGTTTGGTTTTGTTCCTTTTTTCTTGAGGACTTTTTTGGTTTTTTTTTTTTTTCCTTTGGGTATTTTTAAACTTCTCTCAAAAAAAACAAAAACATGCACTTGTTAAAGTCAAAGAGGGGGCTCTGACACCCCTCTAAACTGAGGCACAGGGTCCTTGGGCTCTGAGTAAAGAAACCAGCATTAGTTCAGTGATTTCAACCCGGCTCCACGTTGTCTGAAAGGTCCTTTCAAGAGAAGTTAATGCAATATCTTGGCCTGAATTACCTCCTTTTTATCACTACCTCCATGCTATTTAGATATAGATTTTTTAGTTAAATGTACTTGTTAAATTTTAATGTCCTTTTGAAACACTGATGAATTCAAATACCACTATATGCAGCTTGGTGGGTGCAAAGAGTCACACAGTGGGAATGAAGCTGTACTCGAGCCATGCTCTAGTTTAGCTGCAGCAGAGGATTTTTGGTTTTTTTTCACTAGAGGCATGATGTAATAACCACCCAGCTGATAAGCTTTAACTAATTTGCAGTTTCCCATTTATTCTTATAAAACAGTACAGCGAGCTATGATTGGAGTGGGTCTTCCCCCAGATTCCATACTCTGTGAACTGATTTTTTCCCTGCCACATGCTCAGCGCCCCCAGACACTGAGCTGTCTGTGTGAGACAGGCGTGCCCTTGTCCAAGGGGTTGCACAGACAGTCACTGTCCCCTGGGCACGGGCCAGGCTGAAGGCAGCCATGGCCAAGTACACACAGCTGCAGAGCATTTGGAGTATTGCACAAACTCAGACTTCGGAGAGAACTAACTCTTAATGTAGCAATAATAGGGGCAACCAGATATTATGTGAATGAGAGGAAATAAATACTGGATTCTTTACTTGCAAGTGTTCTTTTGGTTGGGATGATGGTTTGTTATGCAACTGAAATGTGAGAAAAAACAAGGAACCAGTAATTTCCTCTTGCACTCACAAGACAACACCAAATATTTGTTGAAGCTCAATTATGATGGACAAGGAAGTATAATGGTTAGGTCTGGTTATGTCAAGGCAAGACAGGATTATTAGATCAGCTACCCCAACTTGCACAGCAAAAGCTCCCGGATCACCAAAACAGCTTTGCATTAAGTTTAATACTTTAGAGTTTGATTAACAGCTTCTGCATAACTGATACTGTTCAGAGACACCTTGTGATAGTCTGAAGACCACCAAGACAGGCAGAACCCATCATGAAACCAGCAGAGTTCCAGCAGGCTCTTGGAAACAGCAGCTTTATTTCCAGTTTCCACTTCTGTTTACAGACATTGGTTCTTCTGACACATTTCCATGCTAGCTGAAAAAGCTCCCTGGTACCCTGTATTTTCTTCCCATGAAGGTGCTTATACATTATAATTGAGTCACTTCTCAATCTTCTTTTTATAATGAAAGATATAATAAAACAGCCTGCGGCCTTTAGAGCATAGACAGCTTTCCAGAAGAGTTTATGAAGGAGTAGAGGAAGTCTTAATTTCCCTATTTACAATATGGTATCAGTCATCTCCCTTTTCAGACTTGCCAGAAGCTTTTGATTCCTTTTGGAAAAAGCTGTATACTCACATTAAAAAGCACATAAGCCTGTATCAGCTCAAATAGCCCTTGGTCCTTCAGCCCGTGTTTATGGACATGAACAATATTTATGACAAACTAATTTGGACTTGCATGGCAGGTAAAAATGTAAATCTTGTCTAAAGCCAAAGCTCCAGTGCTACTTTTAGCAGCAGCTTTTATTTCACTGAAGCATTTTCTTTTCATAGAAGTAGATTTCAACTAATCTTACACTGATTTGAGAAAACCCTTTGTGGATCCTGGTGTCATTACAGACTGTTTGCAAGGGCTGGCCATTGATTGCTGCCAGCAGAGTTGTCAATGGACAGGGGCTGCTCCCCTCCCAGCACCTTCTGGAGGGTCTGCCCAGACCTCTGACACTATTTCTGAACACAAGAAACCAGCGTGCTTTGCTTGGTTTCTAGCATAAGCACCTGTGTGTGATCTCATTATTAAAGAAGGAGGCAGTGTGGAAAAGCGAGTTTCACCTCTGGTGGCCCACGGAGCATCCCCCCAGAGCTGTGCCTCAGCCCCCCCCTGGGAGCCGTGGGGGTGTCACAGGTGCACAGAGCTGCTCACAGCCAGGTGTGTGCCAGGTGGGCTTTCCACAGCAGCCTGCTCCTGGGATGGTTACACAAACCCAGCCCAGCTAACAGCTCCCTGGGAAAGCCTTGCTGTCCCCTCCCTGCTTTGCTGCCTGTGGCAGCAGCTCTCCTTGCTCATCACTGGAGATCCATTTCCATGAAATCTGGCAGGGGAGGCAGCCCCAGTGCCCTTTTCTCCAGTGCCCTGGCCAGCCCTGCAGGGACGTGCCAGAACCACTGCTAATCGTGGCTTGTAGGAGGAAAAAGCTGCTCAGTTCCCTGACACAGCACAGCCACTGGCACCGACAGGATCACAAATCCTGTCAGGGCTTCCCTGTCTGGCACTAAAACCATACCTATTATTTATGGATACCCCTTTTTAAAATTAGATGATTACAAATTAGAAAATACATGTCCTTAAATCTGAAAGTGCAAAGAGGGGTTATAAATATGCTAAGTCATTCTTTTATGTGACCTGAATAATTATGGAAACCGTAAGAGTTGCAATTTAAAAGGATTTTGAAAACACATCATCTTTCAAAAGATACATCAGTAGAAGGTCATCTGTGACCCCTGCATTGTGTGAATTTTCTGATGGAATAGATAGACCTAAAGTAAGACGACAGCTGCCCTCTCACAATTAACAAGTAGGAGGCTGAAACAAACTGAAAGCCACCCAAAATATCAATATCAAAGTACACAGACACAAATCAGCATGAAGACAAGCACTACACTTAATCCTCTACGAGACGCTGTGCTGGGCTTAAAGGAAGACGCTGATTTTTAATGCAGACACAATACATCTGTAATTATTATATACTACAATTATTGCAGCAGCATATGCAAATGTTGCAGTGTGCAGCCTGAGCACAGAGCCGAGTTTGTGCAGCCTGGGTAATCCCAGCACAAGTGGAGAGGAGCCCACACGTGCAGGTCCAGCCTCCCACCTTTGGGATCCTGGGGATGGATCCACCCTCCCGTGCTGTTCACCGTGTGCCCCGTGCCAGCCTCGTGCCACAGCAACCCTCAGATACTCAGAAATCAGGGCTGTCAGCTCTAATGGTAAGGGACAAGTCCCATTGTCTTCTGGCATATCAGATTTTCTTTGAAATGACTTGTCCTAGATTTTTAGATTAAAAATAACGAGTATATAATTCATATATACCACATAAATTTTATATTAAAAAAAAAACTTAAAACCATACCTACAGTACTTTAGTACCTGACTTGTATATTTATGTGACTATTGTTAGAAGTGACTAATTGGGTTTGATTAGCTTCATCATTAATATTCTGTCCATAATTTAACATGCTTCAATAAAATACCCTAAAGCAGTATAATGATTAGATTTCAGGAATATGTGTTTTGCAATTAAGTTGCTCTTGATTTTGATATGCAGATTAAGAAATGGTGGTCTCATTTAAAAAAAACTGCCCTTATTAACTCAGCAGTATACTCTGAAGATTAGGTAAGAAATCCAAGATTTTCTCTTTGTATATGCTAGTTAAAATGTATTTCAATCAAGCATATGTGGGCAAATCAGATTTGATTAGTTTAAGTTCACAGTCATTCTATCTAAATGAATAATGTGTCACCTAACATTGCAAAAATTTGATTAATAGTTTATCAGTTAATTAAAAATGGGGTTTAATTTTTCTTTTTTAGGAAAATGCAAGGTAGATATTCCTTGTCTTCATCATAAATGCAAATTATTTCAGCTTGAATCTATTGTTCCTTGCTCGCTTCTTAGCCAACTGGCAAGAAAATAAAGCTTTTAAAACCATCTCTTTTAGAGAAGCAGTAAAACTTTGTTTGCTTACACATATGGCTGCCAGTTGTCCAAGTTCGAGCAGGATAATTCCTGTACATCCTTATTCCTCCCCCAGACTCTGCAGGGACTTTTTGGAGAGAGCCTTGGACTGTCTTTGCTGCATCCCACAGCAGGTCCAGGAGGATTCTGCGAGTGAGGAGTCCAGGTAAATGGGATGGAGCTCTCGGTGGTGTGTGCATTTGTGTGAGGACTCTGTACTTGTCTGCTCTGTATCCCCAGCTGGGTGTGCAAATACACACACACATCTACCTAGCTATAATATATCTCTCTGTGGTACATGCATTTGCCTACTGTAATTATATCTTCAGCCTTGCTGCTGGTTGGACATGAGCATGAAGCTGCAGCAGCTTCATCTCTCAGGCCCTCAGATCCTGCTTGACATGTTTTCCTCCAACATTATGTACACAGAACAACTTGGAAAGGAAGGGAGGGGAAACTTCCTCCATCTAAGGAGCTTTGGAAGTTATTCACAAACACCAACATTAAGAAAATGGCAGTGCAACAAAAAGAAACAAATATGAAAAGCTAAAAACTGGGAAAGCAGAAAACTGGCTTCCTTCAAGAACTCAATTAAGTTATTTGGTGCAACCACATCGTATAGTTTTAATTATATTCTCCCATATTACACTTTCTACATGATTTTACATTATCCAGTGCATAGCATGAATAGCACTCTCTGAATTCACAAGTGTGAAATATGTACATCTACACGTGACATTACCAAGTACACCACTGAAGATGCTCAGCAGAGTCTCTCCTAAAGATGCTCCTACAAGTCCCCATGATACCCTAAGGAAAACAGCCAGGATTTTAGCAGCCTTCACACTGAGGAAACACTCACAGGAGGTGCCTCTCGTCACTTTAAGGGTGGGACTGCTACACAGAGCAGCCTGTGTGCTCCCTGAAAGCACCACCATCAGAGCAGGTGAGATGGGCAGGATGGTGGTTTCTCTGCTAACTCTTCTGCAACAACTGAGAAAATTTGCCTGCTTTTCTNTTTTTTTTTTGCAGCTGAATTTTAATGTTAAAACCAGTCCAGAATATTAAAACTACCTACTCCTAAACAGTTGGATGAATTCCTCATGCATCCAAGTTTGTTGGTTCTCCCCTCCAGCACTGTCCTCCCTCTGGCTCCTACACTGCCTCCAGTGCTCCAGGAACCCAGACTGTTCCACCCTGTTTTTGTCCACTCAAACATTTCTACATCCTTTTCAATCTGTGCAAATCAAACCTCTTATTTTAGTCCTTTTATCACTAACTCCTCTGTTCCCATGTCACCTGTGCTTTATATCTTTATTTTCCTGTATAAGGCAGTCTCACAGAATGACTGGAAAAAAACTATTACCCTTTCTCCTTCTCTCCATAGCCACCGTTGCCGCCGCATCAGGAAGAAATCAGCTACTTAATTACAGCGTATGAGACAGATAAAATGCCAATTTTGCCTCCTATTTATAATGATCACTTAATTTTGCAGGCACCCCACAAAGAGCAGAATCTGCATGCTGGTCCCTCGTATTTTCATATTGTTATTAATAATCTGAGCATAAGGGGGGTGAAAGACAGAGGAGATCATATTTGCTGCTGTACAGCTCTACACCAGCTATCATAACTGTAGCACAATAATCCTATTTTTGAGCAACTAAATGTATCTATATTAATCACTGAGTCATACAATTATTGAGGCTAGAAAGGACCTTTAATATCGAGTCCAACTGCTAACCCAGCACTAACAAGCCCACCACTAAACCATGTCCCTTAGTGCCACATCTCCACATCTTTCAAACCCACCCAGGGGTGGCAACTGCCCCACTGCCCTGGGCAGCCTGCTCCAGTGCCTGGCCACCCTTGCAGTGGAGAAATCTTTCCCAATGTCCAACTGAAAGCTATCCTGGTGCAACTTGAGGCCCTTTCCTCTTGTTCCCTGGGAGCAGAGCCAGCCCCCACCTGGCTGCACCCTGCTGTCAGGGAGCTGTAGAGAGCAGTAAGGTCCCCCCAGGGTTCCTGTTCTCCAGGTTGAGCCCCCCCAGCTGCCCCTCATGATGCTTGTGCTCAGGGGACAATCACTGCCCTGTCCTGCTGGCCACACTGTTGCTGGTACAGGCCAGGCCTGTGTGCCCACCTGGGCACACCTGGCTCATGTTCAGCTGCTACCAACCAGCACCCCAAGGTCTTTTTCCACAGGCAGCTTTCCAGCCACTTTGCCCTCAGCCTGGAACAGCACTTGCTTTCCTGACATAAACAGTCCTTTCTGACCCTACAGACATCTTTTGATTGGTCATGAAGATAAAAAGGGAAAGAAAAGCACAATTTGATTATCCATTGAGTAAAAAGGGAAGAAAACCACTAACAGTAAAGGAACTTAAAAATCTGCAGCTGCAAGTGGAAATGCACAGTTACAGTGACATGCTCATGTAACTCGGTTGTGTTAGGGGGCTTTGAGTAACCTGGAAATATGGATCCATCAGGAGACACAATTCACTTCCGTGGAAGCCAGGAATGCTCAGACTTCTTAAAATCAGGTCCATAAAGACTAAGTCCTAGAGAAGTGTGTCCCTAAGATAGCCAGAAACTAATTGGTCATGGATAATAATATAACATGCTTGCCCTCCACCATTAATATGGGGCTATATTAATATATCATGGCTTGGTAACAGTATGACTGGAATCTATATCAAATGATTATGTCAATGGTCCATTAAGCAAATAGTACATTAAACCAATAGAAGAGCATTAGGTGTTTGATCCATAAATGGGTATATAACAGCAGGTTTAGGATTTAAGACTCCCCAATAAATGCAATATTATATAAGCTGCAGGTTAGCCACAAATTTGCTCTACCTCGTTGATTTCTATATAGAACCAGACACGAGGAGCCATTTTCTATCCTAAGGTTTGCACTGTAGCCAATTAATATGAAATATTTTCCTATGAAAAGCCATACAAACATGACCATGTAATTCCCTTCTAACAGAAATGTTTCATTAGTGTTTCTGATAGGGGTCATCAATTCTTCTTCATCACATTACTTCCATCTTGTCCAGCAATTATTTACAATACCAAGGACACCAAACACCTCTCCTATGCTTTCCCCCGCCCACCAATGTTTGAGTTCAGCTTGTCACGAAAGTTTAGTGATGATGAAAACTCTTGGACAGGAGCCTGTGCAGGATGAAACCCTTCCTGTAGTGCCCTGATGTTGAAAGGAAATTATTCAGATGAAAGAGGTTTCACTTCTGTACCCATTCCCCCTGCAGGACTGCAAGGAGGACTTCCAAAAAAACCCACAAAAAAAGAAAAATAAAAAAAAAAGCCACAACAAATTCAGTTTGTATTTCGAGATATTTATCCACAGAAATTGCAACACTTGCAGAGGTGACCACACAGCCATCACCTGATATCTGACCCAGCCACACCAGGTGGAAGCTGGACAGCAGTGCCAAGGTGAGGGGCACCACATATCAGCAGGAAGGTCACAAAGAGCTGAGTCCCTCCAATGTCAAGCTCTGTCTCTGGCACAGCATTAGCCCCAAAGTCACTTCAGTTGTGCTTTGCTGTAGAGCCTCTGCCAGGCACCCCCCAGATTTGCCTGGCCTCTCACTGCAGCTGTCAAGGAAATTCTGACAAGAGGCTGGGTTGCTCTATACCTCCCCAAGCCTTCCAGGCCTCATCTTCAAACCATCTGCAAGGAAAACCTCTTCCATCTTATAAAGAAAACACAGGAGACCATTCTTCAAACAAACAAAGAAACTGAAATTAAATTATAAAAATCTTTAAGCATGTTCCTGTGTACTGTGTCACCAGCAGAGCAGAGGGCTGATGTCCTTCAGCACACAGCTAAATCATGGCAGCAATCACTCCCCCCCAGCACCTTCCCAACCTTCCTGTCCTGCACACTCGATCAAGAGTCACCTTTCTTTGTGTGTCCTTTAACAATCTCACGTAAATAAAAGCCATGTGGTATTGATAGACACCATTACTCTATAACAAAGGCTTCAAAAAAACAACATGGATAGGAGATGCAGAACCCAAAAGTTCAGGCCAGTTATTATAAACTAAGAAGGAATTCAAAAATAAACCACTAAGGCACTCACTCAGTACGAGCTGCAGCTGGGGCAGGGGCCGCGTCTCCCCCGCTGCACGAGCAAGGAGCAGCAGAGCTTTGGGGGGCACTGACCCCACATCCCAGAGCTCCCCCACCACTGCCTGTGTGGTTCAGGTGCCCAGCCTGGCTTTGGGCACTCAGCTGAAGGTCCATGGTGTGCCCCCAGGCCAGGCAGGCTGCTGTCACTCAGTGCCTCTTCTCCACAGCAGGGCTGTCACCACCACTCCCCCGCAGCTCCTGGGGTTCCCCCTACAGCTGTCCCCACCTCTGCCCCCTCAAGGGCTGCCCAGTGCAGTTTCCATGCACCTCTGCTGAAACCTCCCCTGGCCTTTTCCTTCCTGGGATTTTTCCCCAGCACACACAAGTTACAGCTCTCCTGGTTCTCTCACAGCAATTGCTCCCCTCCATGTGTGTTTTCTGTTCATCGATACACAGATCTGGTGACAGTAATCCTCTTTAGTTTCAAAATGGTTAATGGCTTTGGGCTCAGTTTCTCTCCACTGTGTGTTCAGCTTTCTGGCCTCTACAAAGCGAGCATAAAACAGAGTTTCAGACACTTCTGTTCACTGTGCACAAGAGTAAAGTGCTTGAAAAGATGCAAGATAGTGAAAAATCAGTGCGGTGTGTTTCTGCCTCATTCATGCCTGCCAATATCATTTTAAAAAAATCAATAGATTGCAATTTGCATTCATTTTAATACATTTGCATAAACTCAGGCAAATACATTGAAAGCTTTGTCCCTAACAACTTTAAAGTTATGCTGGAGCAAAACACCAGCACCGAGAGCTCATTGCAAGCTGCTGCCTTCGGGGGTGCCTAAAGTGGGCAGGTGTTCCTCTCCCTGCTCAGCTCCACCTGAGCGTGGGCAGGGAGCAGGGCTGGGCTTGGGAGGGATGGGCACATCCCTGCTTACAGCCAGGCAGCTGTTTGGTGAGCCCAGACTGGTTTTAGGGCTGCAGGTAAGTTCTCAGGCTCTGAATCTGAGCAGTCCGTTTTGTCTCACTCCCACATTTTGGAGCCCGGTGTTAGGTCCCTGAGGAGCTGATCAGGCTCACACCTCCTGCAGGAGTCACTGAGCAGGAGATAGTTCAGGGACACAGAGAAATTTGGTTTGACATTGAGACACTGAGGCTGGAACAGGCTAAAAATCTTTCTTCCCTTGACTGAGCCTCTAGGTCAGATCTGTGAATTCACCTAGCTGCACCAGCAACTGTTTCTCTCTCTGAGAAGATGTGTTTTAACTCCCAAATCCAGAGCTGATCAGGTATAAAATTTGTTGCAAGACTATGGGACTGCTTTAAAAAGGCTTGCTGGCTCTCAGTTGAGTTCAGCATCCCCTCAGCCTGTGGTACAAGCTGCCCCATGCCTTGCCAGGCCCTTCCCAAGGTGGCCCAGGTAGAACCAGGCAGGCAGGGCAGTGCAGCCCTGGCAGGGAAGGGCACAAACCCCATATCCACACTGCACATCCCAGCATTGGCACCGTGCAGCTCAGTCCTCAGCAGGGCACACAGCCCAGAGCAGCATCCCCACCCCTCAGCAGGGACCTCTGACCAGACACAGGACTTCTCCAAGGCTTTCCAGCCACGTTGTTCTGCAAAAGTGATGCTGGTGACACACAGGGACGGCGTGGTGCCCTTCAGCCACAGGCAGCACCGCCAGGGCCTACCAAGATTTAAGGGGAAGAAAAATAGTGCTGCTCACAAGTCTAAAACCAAAAATACAAGGGTAAAAATGAAATGAGTAACAGCTTTCTGCAAAATGTGTAAAATATCACTGAGAGAATATAATCTGCAGTTGGCTGGAAAATGAAGAGTGAAAAAGATTCGCAAATACACCGAGGCCTTCAACATTGCATCTAGACCAGAGAGGAGCAATGTGTTGGAAAAAAAATCTTTCAAATTCAGTTCAGAGAAGCTGATTTCTAATGTTCTTCAACTCAGAACTTGGAATAATTTTTTTTCCCTGTAGGAACTTATACAAAAATGACAAAGAAGGAAAAATATATAAAAAGCCAAGAAATAATGACTTTTTAATCTTTGATGATATCTACTCAGAGGGTAACTATCTACAAGGATTGCAAAATTTAACCTATCATTTCCATAGTGACAACAGAATTTATAGATTAATAGATTTATAGAATTTAAACATTTGGAACGAAACCATCTGGCTCCGCAATAGCCAGCCCCAGACTTAGTGCTTCAATAGCTAGAGCTCTTCTCGCTGAACAAAAGCCAAACCTCAAGTCATCAACAGCATCTGGCTATGATAAAGCCCTGCTCCAACACCAACTATTCAGAGATGCTCTGCTAAATTAGCAGGATGTGCCTGAGAAGCTGAGCTGCACAAAGGGCTAAGTGGAGACACAGGAGGTGTCCTCTGGAGGGCTGGAGAAGGTGCTGAGCCTGTGCCTGGCTGGGGCAGGGAGAGCACGACTGCAGCTGAGGAGACAGACTCAATTTCTTTAATCTGCTCTCATAGGGGTCAGCTGCTGTCTGGGTGCTCACAGATGTTTCCAGCTGGGGGGGAGGCAGCTCCTGGAGCAGCCAGCACAGTGATGCCATGCCAGCGAGGGTGACAATGCAGAACCCGGCTTCACCTGCCCAAGAGAGCCACCTCCACACTGTCTCCCTGTCCCCACCCTTGGGCTGGGGACCCAAACCACCCAATTCCCCACCAGGGCAGCAGGATCTCCAGGGCTGGGGTGGCCAGAGGCTTGCTCCCCATCCAGCCACCAGCCCATTTGGAAGCCACTTCTGTTCCTCAATGTTAAGGTAGGAACAGAAAACTTGAGACAAATCTCTGACAATTTACAACTGCATTTGCACTAACAAATGTAGATGACACATTTATTGACATTGTAACAACTCCTCCAGGACAACTACATTTTTTAAAAAATGGAAGAATAAAGATAAATCTCCCATAGATATTGCAATGAATCTTACCCTGACAACCTAACAGCTCTGATTCAATCCTTGAATAGGGAAGAGCTCATTAAAAATATCTTCCCCAGCCGCTGCATGGGGCCGATGGCTCCTTCAGCCCAGCCCCAGCGACTCCCGTGTGCAGCTGGTGATGCCAGACAGGCACAATTTATGGTTTCATGAATTTGATGAAGTGATATATACACTCAGATTAGTATGTTTGTAAGAATTGTAAAGGTTTCAGGCCCAGATTTTGTGAACTACGAGTTTAATTGGCCCGCGATTACTATGACTGCATATGCAAATTAGATCAGCGCAATTTCACATGTAAATGGCCATAAATTGGGCACGCCAAGCCTGCTGTGGACTCACTGCCACTCGAGCCAGCCCCTGAGCTCTCTACACCTGCATCTTGCTGGGGATGCTGCCCTCAGGATCCATCTACAGCTCCCTCAATATTGCTGGGAAAGGTGGCTGGAGGTTTGGGCTGGGGAAGGCACAGAGTGGTGCACGACCAGAGCGTGGCAGGGGACAGGGGCTGCAGCCCAGAAACTGAGCCACAACCTCTCCAAGGAGGCTGCTTCTCTCACCTCATGGAATCCTCACCCAGGCTTCTGCCAGGGCTTGTCCACGCTGGTAACCCATCAGCAAGTAGAAACACATTTTACCCCAAAGGTTTTCATACAGGCTTGGTGGCACTTCAGGATTTTAACAAGTTTTCCAGATTTCAGTGCCTTCCCCCTCCCGAGGTTTGATTCGAACCAAGAAGGGTCCACAGTTAATGGGAATCCTGACCCACAGGACTGAGACCAAGCCCTCATTTTAAGGCTATTTGGCAGCTCTGAACCTAGACTGGTGCATTTCCCCCAGGGCCTGGAGCTTTGGTGTGCTGCAAGGCAGCGTCTTGCGTTGCTGCAGAGCTGGGGACACCCAGCTTTGGGGCCCAGGAGGAGATGCTGCAGCACCTGGGGACACTGCAGAAGAGCCACCCGAGCCAGAGAGAGCAGCTCCTGCTCTGTTTCCCCGAATATCTCATTTGCACACTGTAGTTGTTGTTGCTCTTTTTAACAAAGAAAGACTTTAGATCTTCAGCCATGGACTTGGAGCTCTTCAAAAAGAAAAAATTCAAAGGCTAAAAGCCTAATATTAATGAAGAAAAACAGAGCTATGCAACCCTGAGACAACTAATAACCTATGCAGAGCTATAAACTGATAAAGATTTGCTGGTCTTTAGTAAGAAGCGAAGCACCAAGAGTTTTCCTATAATGGGAAGACTCCTGCATTCAGCCTATCTGAACAAGATGCTTTAGGCTTAGTTTCCTCAAGACTTTTGTGCCATTTATGGACCATTTCTGCATGTAAAACAGGAAATTAGTGCACTAAAAATGACTTACGCACCAAATTAGTCTGTTTTCATACCCACAAAATCCCAAAGCAGCTCTATTTAACTCTGACCCAAGTATTCACCTCAGGGGTGAATTACCTAGAGAAGCTGGAGTCAGATGGAAAAGCATTTGCAGCTTTAGGAAACTTATTTTACATATTCACCAGTAACTTTCATTTTGTGGAAACAAATGCAGATTTGGTGCATGTTGTGCCATGACCCAACGTGGCAGGAACCCTTCCCACAGCACCAGATCCCCACAGTGCTGCCCCTTCTGACCATGTCTGCTCTTCTCACGTCTTTCCATTTTAGATGAGCCCTAAAAATACATTCCAAAAGAAAAAATTAATCCAGGGTACCCAAACTGCACGTGTTGCAGTGCCACAATTTCAACACCCTGCTGCTGCTGGGCTGCAAATCTCACACAGGGAGGGGACACAGATCTTTTATTCCCACACAGAATATTCCTCCCATGTCATCTCCTGCCTGCCACAGGGGCTGAAGGCACTTGGGAAGGAAAGCTAAGCATGCTGTACAGCAGCCTCCCAGACTGTGGAGCTGGTTCCCACCCATTCTGGGGCATTTTCCAGAAATATGGATATCCTCCCAGTGCAGGAGGCACCGCTCAAAACTTCCCTGTAACTGTTTCCCAGCCTCTGGGTGTGGGTTAGCCTTCAGGAGGTCACAAGCAAGAACTGGAATAGAAATTTGTATCTTTTGCTCCCTTTAACTGGATGCAATCTCCTCTGTTTACATCTGCATGCTACATCAGCAAAAACATCCTGCACAGATGAACTCCACAAGTACATAATAAATAAATAATAACAATAACAGTTTGTGTTAATATAGCACCTCTAATCCAATTATCTGAAAGCTCTTTGCAAATACTAATTAATTAAGTCTTGCAACACCCCTGTGACATAGGTTATTATTATCCCCACTTTATATATGATAAACGGGAGCCACCAGAATTCCACTTCCCTCGAGCACGTGTTTAGAGCAGCACAGCCAGAGCCCGTGGGCTGTGCTCCAGCACCACACATCACATCACACCACTCTGAGAAGGGTTTCTTTTGGTAAAGACCATCACAGTACAACAGCAGAAGGATGGGAAGCTCCCCAGGCATTACAGGATACACAGAGCCCAGCACCAGGCTCGTACTTGCTGCCTTCCTGCCCCAGAGGGTCCCTGCAGATCCACACCCAGGGAAGATGAGGTCACACCTTACCTCTCCAGCCATCAGCACAGCATGAAGCAATAATTATTTGCCTTGGGTCTGCTCCAACACCAGGCTTGCAAAACAAAGAGGTGCTGAGAAAGAGCTCAAACCCCAAAATGGCTCACAGGAGCACAGGACTCTTTCCTGGCTTTAGTTTCCTTCAGGTGCCATGAATTTCAGCATCCCCTGAAAACTCTGTAATTTATGCCAGGTGGAGCCATTTGTGTTTCATCAGGAAATGGTCCATCCCAAAAGCTCAGGTGGGTGGAGGTTGGAGGGAGTGGTGCTGCCCAAGGGCTCCCTCATCCCTGGGCTCAGCCCCAGCTACACAGATAATCCACCCTGCTGCCTTCTACATGTCTCAGCAGTTTCAGTGCTCACTATTTTCATAAACCTTTAGAAGATATCCTGACATGGAAACAAATAAATTTTTAGCTTGCATTTTATGAAAAATTAATTTTTTAAAAGAAAGAGAGTTGCTGCTCACTCTCTGTGGGAAGCAGGCTAGGTTACTTTACCAATCAGGAAAATTGAGGCAAAATACCTCCGAAAATGATTCTTTTTTGCTCTCTTCTGACAGGAAAGCACATATGAAGACCTTCCAATTTGTTAGAACTCTTTTTTGCCCACAGTCTTTTTAATCATCTGCTATAGTCTGGGAGAGCTTTTGGAGGTCCCTGGACCAATCATCTAAGTCCTCTTTGGTCCACTTTTGGTAGCAATGTGGTTGGAACCATCCATCACCTCATTTCAGCTTAGCCCAACACCAATGAAATGATGTGAAAATGGAAATATTTTACATTGCAGTTGTATCTTTTCAGAAACTGCTGACCTTTGCCCCAAAAGTGTGCTTCTGTCAAACTCATCCCTGCAGTGCACTGAGCTGTGGTCTGCTTGGTGGTAACATGGGGGAAACACCCTTTCATCTGCAGTGAAATCCATCCTCCCCATTTTTAACATCCAAGTAATAAAATTCACACAGCTAAATGAAAGATGTTGTTAATTATTTTAGGGACTCGCTGCCAGTTCATTCTCTGCCGTGTTATGGGGAGGTCAGTGGGTGAGGTGTATGGTGAGGTGCTGCTGGGGAAGCAGGGGAGCTGCAGCACCACACGTGCCATGAGGAGAAAAATGGGCAAGAAGGTGCATTGCTTCAAGTCAAACAAGATGAGGCGTGTTTGCCAGTTGATTACTAAACCTGGGAAAGATCAAACGGCTCCACTGGAGGAGAGCTGGGTACAGCAGCTCATAGCAAAGTGCTGTGGCTAATTCCAGACCAAAGGGGAAGCAGGATAAGAGGAAATTTATGAGTAAGCTCTTGAAGTAATGAAATGAAAGTAATGCTGATTGGCCTCATTTGCAGCAGTTCAAAAGCTGATCAGCATCGCTGAAGTAGTGAAGGATCAACTGACAATCATTTCCGTGCTGAGGAGAGGCGCTGACCCGCTGAACGCAGCACGGGGGGTCCGGCTCCGGGGGCCACAGCTGCTCCCAAATTCCCTCTCTGCATCACCCGGGCATCCTGCTGGCCCTGCCAGGGCACCAGCCCAGCCTCCTTGGGATGCCCGGAGCAGCTCACAGGGCGCTGCAAAATGGGGAGACAGAGCTGGAGAGCGGGGAGAGCCCAGAGACAGCTCCAGGAGCTGAGCGCCTGCATGGAGAGCGCTGCCCCGGGCACAGAGGAACCTGTGACCAGGTGGGCTCCGCAGGGACGGGACATGGGCTGAGATCCCAGCCGTGCTCCTGTCCTTGGAGCCGGAGGGGCCGTGGCAGCCCGGGGAGGACCCTGTAGCACATGATCTTCCTTGTGCGCGATCGCGGGAGCCAGGAACCAACAAATCCTCCTGAAAGCTGCTGGATCTTCAACTGCCCTGGAGCCTGGATTTAGGGTAACAACGGTTTGTGATGTGCACAGAAATGGGGTGGGGAGGAAGAGTGGGACATTTGTTACTAATACACCCCTGCTTCAAGATTGAGTCTGACCCGTGTCCCGGTCAGATTTGTATGGGAATGCATTATCTGTGAACACGGAGCCATCTGGAACACATGTGATTCCACTGAATTCGGACAAAACCATCTGCCTATAGGTTGCAATGAAACGCTTATGGAACATGCAGTTTATGGAAATGTTTGTCTCTTCCTGGCTGAAGTGCTGTATTATGACTAATTTTTGAAGGCCACATTGCATTAAGTCAGGATGTGCAGTAGAAACAACATGCCTGATAAAATCTTATGTGAGACAATGAATTGTAATATGTACATTTTAAGACTGTGGAGCGGGAAAAACCGGCCTTTTTCATCTACATATTGATTCAAGTCCTTATGCAAGCACAGAATCGCTGACCATAAACAAATACAGACAAAACCATTGTGTTTCCAGTAGTGTTTCACATACCTGGGAGGGAAAAATAAAGATTAACTCCAAATTAGCAGAGTACTTTTGAGCTTTGTGTTTTGACACTGGACACAGTGAGCTGGTTTAGTTTAGTCACTGTGATGAGGAGAATACTAATCCACTCCTGCACCAGCAGTTTCACAGGACACAGTGGTTGTGCCTCCAACCAAAGGCTTGGTTCTGCACCAAACTTTATTCGCGTGGAGAACAAAATCCTCTAAGAGCTCCGCCGAAAATTTCCCACACGAGAATCTTGTTCTTTTGGGGTGGGAGGGGTGGAGCGGCGGGAGGATGGACGGGAGTTTGCGGGTGCCGTGGGGGGATGCGGACGCGGCGGGAGGGTGCGGGGAGGGTGCGGTACCGCGGGGAGGGTGCGGGGAGGATGCGGGGCGGTGGCGGCGGGAGGCTCTGCGGGGCCGGGCGCGGCGGGGCCCACGAGGGGGGAGCAGA
>VWZP01000395.1:123219-157767 GCA_013396995.1 Dicaeum eximium | reverse complement strand
CCCTTTGCAATGCGGCGGCGGCGGGCGGGGGCTCTGCCGGGACAGCCCAGCCCAGCCCGGCCCCGCCGCGGGACGAGCCGCTCCGCAGGGGTTTCAGCGAGCAGCGGCACCAGGGCTGGCTGGTGCCGGAGCATCCCCGGGCCGTGCCCGAGCGGCCACAGACGGTGGCTGGGGCTCGCCCCGAGGTGCGGAGGGCTCAGCCCTGAGAAGCCTGCCCGGTCTCCAGCCCCTCCAGCTGCTGCGGGGCTGCCGGAACGAGAAGGAATTTCATGTTGTCGAGATCTTTTAAACGTCGCAACGTTTAAAAGTAGGAGGAAGTTGTATCCGGAACACCTGTGGTTCCCGGGAACGGCCCGGGTACAATTCCTGCCAGGCTCTCGGGCATGCGGCTGCTGAGGACCGGCAGCGCTGGGGCTCCCTCGCCCTCCCCGTGTGCCACAGGCGGAAACAGGTTCCTCTTTCCCTCTTTCCCTCTTTCCCTCTTTCCCTCTTTTCCTGCTTCATCTGCCTGCCGCGGCAAAATGAAGACCCAGCAGCCCTGCGGTGTCCGCCGTGCTCCGGGAGCCGTGTCCTCGGGCACCAGTGACGTGGGGATGGGTGCCGGGGCTGTGACAGGGCTGTGACAGGGCTGTGACAGGGCTGTGACAGGGCTGAGCGGGCGGGCGGCCCCGCTGCCGGCTGGGACGAGCGGAGCTGGGTTTAATTCCAGCTACAAGGCACCATCGGCGGTGCAAACCCAGACAGGGCTCCGTCAAAATTCAGCGGCTGGCAACCGTGTCTGGGGACCTGCGGGGTGATGGCCGATGGCGGAAGGAGTTCCTTTATATATATATACATATAGTGGAATTGCTGTCCACGCCGGTTTTCCCCCCAAAAGAGCTCCCGCGCTGATAGAGGCTGCTGCACCTCTCGGCAATTAAGCAGTGAAGACGTGCTGAACAATAAATGATCACAGAAAGGCCTGGGCTGCAGCTGGGACCGAGTGCCCTGGTGAATGTGACAAGTGCAGAGGCACACGCCGCGCTGGCAGAGCGCTCCCAGCCCGGGGAGCTCCCTCTGGAGAGAGCGGCGTTGGCACCAGGCCAGTGCCTTCTCCATCCCCTGTCCCTGCTCGCCTCCCATCCAGCAAACCCCAAACACCCCGTGGCTGTCCCCACCCGTCCCCTCTCTGCGCACAGGCGCCGGTTCCCTGCCACCTTTGTGCCTCTGATGCACAGACTGCTTTAAATGAGTTGTGGAGGTGGTCTGTGTACACGTGAGAATAAAGGAAAAGGTAATTAAAAGATATGACCTACATCAAGCAAGACCATCAAGCGCCTGTTACATCAAATGAGGTGACTTGAGTCCTCCATCCTGCCCGGTTTTAGTATTTATTTTTGGGCAGAGCCTTAGCACAATGGCATTTTGCCTCCCCCTCCACATTTTGGGTGGCAATATACCTTTGTTTAAAAGATAGTAAGGAGCAGAGAAGTGAAAGGAATGAATGTAGCTTGAGGTTATTGCTTGAGTGGGCAGAAGAACATGAAAATTCAAAACATCCCAGCAGCCTATAGATGTAGGCAAACTCCTGGCTGTTCAGGCAACTGATTGTTCAATAAATGCAAATGGACAAAGCAAAGCATCACTGAACTTGAGAGATAAAGGTCCCCTAACAATAGAGGCTTTTTACAGCATTGAGTCCAATTTTTTTTTCCTGTTTGTATAAGTAAAACCCAATTTGAGCAACTGAAGCATCAGCTCTTTACGGTGAAAGATAATTTGTCTGGAGCAGCCAATAAGATAGTGTAAGATCCTCTAAAGAAAGCCCAAAATATGTATCCTCATTTCATTAATAAATGGCTTGAATCCAAGCATAAAAATGATGTGACTTTAATGGTTTTTCCAACTGGTAGCCACATTCCTTGTTAGCAAGAGATCCCATGTGGGAACATTAAAGTGAGACAACCCCACACAGGCTGGGAGTGATGAAACATGACCTAGCAGCTTCAGCATGCATCAGAGGATGGAGCTTGGTAATAAAATATTCAGATAAGCAATTCAGCCCTAAATGATGCTCACTGTCCAGATTTCAAAACTGGGGTTTAAAGATCTTCGTATTTTGAAGTGCCAAGATTCCATAAGTAAATATGAAACTGAAAGTCAAAAGCTGGTAATTACAACCTGGTTGTACCTGGATGTCTGCCTGGTTAATTTAAACATGTCTTTTGGGTTAGTCCAGGAAAACTATCAAAATCTAGCATCTCTTTGTGAATAAATCTTTGTGAAGTTGGCATGCCACAGGTAGGAGAGGGGTTATGTGATATGGTATGTTCTCATTTTTTGCTTCAGTAGACTCATTTTTTATTGAATAGCAGAGTAAATATTTAAGCAAAACTAGTGTAAACTGCTGGCAGGTATGCCATGCTAAGTAGCAATCATTTACTTTTAAATAATTAAAAGTCAATATACAAGCATAGCATTCTTGTTGCAGTGCAGCACATGGTGCCACCACTCTGCCTACATGTCACTTCACTTCAGAGCCTGATTTACTAACAAAGCATTTAGTTCAGCTCATTTGGAGGAAAAAAAAAAAGGAGGATTTTAATAACCTGCCCTCTCTGTTGTATGTGTTTGCAGGTATTTTGGCTATTCAGACCCAAGCTATTTCTGACTAAGGCTGAGTCTGCATTGCTTGTGGGGCTGGTAAGGAAAGCCCTGATTTCCTTTGCATTATGCATAGTGGAAGTGTCAGGATGGCTCTGATGGTGTTTAATTAAATATTTGGCAGTGTTTAATTAATTAAATATTTAAACATTAAATACTAAATAGGATGTGATGTCTGCTTAGTGGACATTATGTCTCAATAGCCATTAGTCATTAAATAGGGCTCAAATTGGCCCTAGAAGACTCCCCTTAGCTAAGCAAGGTCTTAAGTACATGCACTTTTGGATCTTCATTAATAAGTAATAGAGGCCAATTCAGACTATGTAGCAACACAGAGATCCCTATTAATGGAACGTTAATGTCTCTGTTTGAGACCAGGCTCTCTAGTCTAGACAGCAGATGAGCTGCTGGGGCTGGGGTGGGGCTCAGGGCCAGGGCAGGAGGGCAAACAGGTGCCCAGCGTGGCTGTGGGGTGCCTGCCAGCACAGCACCTTCCCTGGCAAGGACAGGGGTGCAGCCTGCACGTGCCTGTGGTCTGCCAGCACCACCGTGTCCCTGTGGGCTGTTTTGGGTTAACTCCAGGGGATTTTAAATTCACCACATGGCTTAGTGTTCGCACACTCTTAGACTCGCTGCAGGAGCCCTGCTGGCCCGGGAGCTCTGTACAGGCACCTCGAGGTAAATGAGAATCAGGCTCCTCACACCCACCCTTGGCCAGATTCTCACGAGTGCTGGCCACAGGCTGATCCAGCCAGACATTCCCACATGCCAGAGCCCTCAGCCTGCGCTCTTCCCACAGCACCAGCTCTGCAGCTCACACACCAAACACTGAGCAGAGGCGCCTGCTGAAGTGGGGTCTACAAAAGTGAAGGGGACTGATGTTTTAAAGATTTTTCTGTAATATAATTTCAGCAGGGAAACAACATTTTACAGGCCCATGCTGTTTTGAATTTGCTAATTTATTATTCTCTATTCCCCAGACAACCACTAGTGGCAAACACTTCATACTTTTCACCTCTGTGGTGTTTTTGGCAAGATTTATGGGTTTTACCATTAGACCCAGTGCTGCACTCTAACACACACTGACAGTGCCTTTCAGCACCACGCTGCTCAGCAGAGGTTGTGTAGCCCACACCAGGGACTCAGGCTCCCTGGGGACAACAAGCAACCCTGGCACCCACCCTGCCAGTGATCTGGGGCTTTTCAGCATGTGATAAACTGATTGCAGCTTGAAGCAACTCTGAGATTGGTTTAATTGATGCTAAAGTCAAATTATAATCCAGCGGGGGGATCCCTAATTAACTCAAGGTTTTACTTCTTTGGGGAGCTGTGGTAACAAGCCACGTGCCATCAGTGGGACTTGTGGAGGGCCAGGGGTGGCCAGCAGGGCCACTGCAAGGGGCCTGGTGTGCTCCTGCCCTGGTGCTTCTCTGTGGGGTCAGCATTCATAGATCTCCCATGCCTCCCAGGCTGCAAACACGCCGGTAATCGGATTGTGCTTCTGCCCAGCCGTTCTTACTTGAAATATCATTGAGTTAGCTCTTGAGGGATTTGTGTCTGGTGACATATATATTGGTAGCAAAGTCAGAGGTCGCCTATTGCAAAGATCATCTTGATAGGATGATTATGAAAAAAGCCATGCTGGTTAGAAAGACCCTCTAACTAGATTTGGCCATCTTCTTTCAGCGTCACATTAGCGGATCCTGGTTTCTCTCTCAGTTTTAGTGATCCAATCTTTCTTCTCCTGAATTTCTCCCTTGGGAGCTTTCTACACAGACATTTTAATATATCACACTATTCTCTGCAGAAATCATTTGCTTAATAAAGAGACTGGATATTTTTTAATTGTAACATTAGCAGTGTTCAAGAGCAGCCACAATGCCCACACCTACGCCTGGCACGGGCTGGGAAGGGCTGCTCCTGGACCAAAGCCATCAGAGCAGTGAGTCAGTGCTTTCACCTTCACATTTCCACCAGGCACAGCTCCCAGGGCAGCTGGGACTGGCTTTGGAGGGGGTGGTGTGACTGCTGGGAGCAGTGCTCTGCACAAGATGCTCCTCCACCATTTTGCTCCACGCAGACTCCACTGGACCTTTTGTAGTTTTTAAGAAACTGTCAGTGATGGGAGAGGCACTATAAAGCGAGCACCCTATCAAATATTAAGCAGCACAGACAGTCACTGAATTACCAGCTAACTGCCAAGCACAGGTTTATTTTTCAGTTTTAACACTTCTTGTTGCACAGTGTCAAGCTGTCAGAAGACACTGTCTGCAGAACACAAAACAAATATCAGTGCCACGCTTTCTAACAATTCAAACAGCCTGCTCAGCATCCTCTGCCCACACCATCCTCCCAGGTGACACGAGGTGAGCCCACACGAGCTGCAGGTGGGCTGTGCTGCTCCCTGCACTCACTGCTCTCCCAGTTATTTCTCCTGGTAGCTTTGCATGCTTCTTGCGTGCTGTTAAAAGGCTTTTCATTTCCTGACAATTTATAAATATGTATTGGGCCTGAAGGATGAGGGTAAAGCAACTGCTGTTTCTTTTTTTAAAGAAAATTAAACATGACAAACTTAGTTATTCATGCAAACCATCCGCCTGTTATCTCTGATTATGCAGGATCCAAATGGTGAAGCTGAGTGAATGAGTGCATTCATCAAAGTAAACTGTCAGAGGCAGAACACTGGGTTTAACCTACCCCTACCTATTCTCTTTTGTACTTATGTTTCATCATCTTCAACAGGCAGTGCAGTTGCTTGGTATCAGGAGCACCTATTTCACTACCCCTTCTCTCTTTAAGGGGGTTGATTAATCTCCAGAAAACAGAAGAGACCCCATGTGTAGTGCTCTCCTGCTTTAAAGCATCACCTCACCAGGGTATTCTAAGCTTGTGGGCCAGATCATCTGGTATTTCAGGTGCAGAGGGTGGAGGCACAGTGCTCATGTGTCCCTGCACTCACCCAGTGTGAAAGGAGCTGCAGTGTTTGTTAAGCCTTGGCACTCATGAGCGTGTACACATGTGTGGGAGAAGTCAGTAGAATAAACTTCACACACTGGAAAGTGACAGATTGATTCCCACCCATCCACCAACCTGACCCACAGCAACAGAGAAAACCTGGTACATGTAAACATGAGAAAACAACAAAGATTGTACCATGCTGTCTGAAATTTGTGGCAAGCACCACGGTTTGCTTGTCTTAATGCAGAGAAGCTGCTGCAGACATCAGCTCTTACACTCAGCAACAGCTTTGATGTATCTCATGAGGAAGGTGCCCTTTACCTGGGCTGGGAGGCCAGGGCCCTTCCTGAGGCACCAGAATCACAGAATGAGCTGAGTTGGAAGGAACCCACAAGGATCCTCGAGTGCAGCTCCTGGCCCTGCTTAGCACCGTCCCCAGGAGTTACAGCATGTAACATGTAATATCTGGGAGAATTGTCCAAATGCCTCTTGACCTCTGTCAGGCTTACAAGCCATTCTTTCTTCTCCCCCACAACCATTACCAGTGCCCTGAATGGTGCCTCCTAACTGGCTGATGCCCAGGTGACCACTGAGGCCCCCCCTTCACTGTCAATTCTACTCACTTTGGTGCAAGCCAGGGACCAGAATTTTAAGCTCCGTGGTGCTGTGCCATGCCAGGGGGGTTAAACTGTCCGAGGATCTTTAGGGTGGGCTGGAGGGCAAGGAGGACTTCTTGCAGCTTGCAATACCTTCTGTGGTGCAATATAATGCTTTAGCATCAGGAAAAAGCCACAGCACTCTCCCAGCATGATTTACACTGTGGTTGAGTCAGTGTGACAGCAGGACTACTTAACGCTACCCTCCGCCCCCACTGTTACAGAGTTATGACTTTAAACGCCAAATATGAATCAAAAATTTCCTCTCCATTCAAGTCCTCCTTCTGCCCTTCTTATCTGACTCATTTCCAGGCTGCCCACTGACCTTCATGCTAATTGATCATTACTAATAGATAAGGGTAATGCAGCTTTTGAGCTGTGCTTACTGTGTGCTTTGTGCTTCTTGATTGGCACAGGCGACATTTTTTGGCCTGGTCTGAAATTAAATCAGAAGCCAGTGGACAATACCCCTGCACACTGGAGTGACCTGACATGCTGCTACGGGCACTGCCTGAAATGAGTGGAAAAGCCCAGTTCCACCAGAGGTGGGCATTTGGAGGAGGCTGGGTCTTCTCTGGCATCCCCACGGAGCACACTTATTGTCACCAAGCCCTCTTACAGCCCCGGGTATCTCCCAGGAAGGTGCCTGAACGCACTGCTGTGAGTGCAGCACTCACCAGCTGCCCTTTGCTGGAGGCTGAGGTGTTTCACAGATGTTAATTAGCTCAGGAAGCCACGCAGCACCCCAGGTACCTGTGGAGCTGAGCCATGCCTGCCTCTGGATCCAGGGCACTCGAGAGGATTTAAGTGACTTGTCAGGAGTTATCAGGAGAGCCCGAGGTGCAGCTCAGATCTCAGTCGCTGCCCACAGCCCCTCTGCAGCTATCAGATAGTGCCAGCCCTCTGCAGTGCACTAATACTGGGGAGCATGTTTCATACTCAAATGGATTATTACTGGAATCCTGTAGATAAAGCCATTCATCTCCTGCAGCCCTTGGGAGTCTGGGAAGTTAATACACATCACAGCAACAAAACACAGAAAGCATGCTGCACAAAGACACAGTGAGAGTGCTGAAAGGGAGACAAGAACCAGAGCAGGAGAGCAAATCTGCATGAGATACACAGATGTACACGCAAACTTCACCAAAAAATCAGATCTTCAAGCACTTTCAGGTGAAGCCTTCAGAAATATCAACTTGAGCGAAAAACTTCAAACTCCTTTTGTTCAGCCACCAATTTTCTTGGAAAGACTGTCGATGATAACAGCAATTATCAGCCTTGTTCTCAGGCTTGCCCATGCATGGAGCAGTGGCAGCTGGGGGCAGGTGCTGGTGGCACAGGACACCCGGCCTGCCCAGCCCAGGTGTTTGTGCATCTGCCCCTTTATCCAACCACGGTGACAAAAATAAGAGCAGAAATCCCAACGCCCCATTTTCACCAGCTTAAACCCTGGTGATGAGCACTCAAGAACCCATTTCAGGCAGAATAGAAAATTAATGAGGGAATAAAAGAGGTTGAGTCACACATCTTACATCTCAAATATGCCCTGCACAAATCGGCCGTGATGAATTGTTGTATGAAGTCTGGGCAAGGCTCCTCGCTGGTCAGAATACAGATAAAGCATGTGTGGGGCTTCTCACATGTTAAACAGAGCTCATTAAGGGAAAGATGCTGTTTATCCTTTTAATTCTGACCACATCATTCACTCGTCATCTTATTTAGACCCTATTTTTCCCCAGACTGGCAGGTGATATGATTGCATCGGCCTCAATACACTCCCAGCTCACACTTTGCTTGACAATCCAGCAGCAGTGACCAGGGCTTTTGTGCTGGTGCAGCTGGGAGAGCCGGGTGCCTGCTCACGGACATCCCAGCCCAGCAAACCCAGCGGCCGGCGCGGAAACAAAACCAGGCAACTTTCAGGCCATGAATATACATCTCGTTCAGAGCAAAAAGGAGGCTCTCCAGCAGCCACGCCAAACGTGCAGATTAATGACAATGCTGTGCCTGTGAAAATGGCCTTGCCGAGTCCAAACACGTTCTCCTGAGATGCCAGATTTTGTAAGTTAGCAAAAATGTTGAGCTGTCTGTTTGCTTTAAACAATTATGTCAGCTCTGCAAGTAAAATATGTTCCCTTGCCTGACCTCCCCATGCTGCTAGGTAGGGCAGCGTTTGGCTGGCTCTTGCTTTAACACAGACATCAGGGGACAGCTGGAGACTTTCCCTGAGAGAAGAAGGGCACAGCCAGCGAGGGGAGAGGTGGCAGGAGCAGCAGCATCAGCAGGACCCTGCAGCAGTGAGTGTTATCACCTGCTCCATCACAGCAAAGCCCTAGTACCCCCACAGAGGTAAAAGCCCTGGTCAGGTGTAGTTTTAAGTGTTCAGTGGCAAGTAAAACCAGACCTGTTTTCAGAAGGCAACTCTTTAAGTAAATATCTGGTGCCACACTTTATTAAAAATCCAGTCCTAAAGCAGAGGATACAAAGGAGCCTGTTGCTGCTGCTCCCACCTCTCTCCCCAAGGGAGAGCTGCTGCAGAAAGAGAGATTCAGTGATTTATCCTAGGTCACAGCAGAAGTCAGTGGCAGAACTGGGAATTGCAGAGGCTCCCCTGGGTGCCCACTCAGTACATTAGGCACAAACTGAACCCTCTTGTCCACAGCTCTGGGTGAGAGGCCGGGTCAGGCATGCCCTGCTCTGGGACAGGCTGTCAGAGCCTCACTGGGCTCTGGGCAGGAATCTCTGGCTGTCAGCACCGAGGGCAGAGCACCAGTATCCCTGTCAGAGCTGAGGGAGGCAAACACCCATCCTTTCCTGTGATTTACACCCGAAACACCACAGCCGAGCTGAGCTGAGCCACAGGAGCCCATCCATCCACCACCTTTCCAAAACCAACCCCCGAGCCAACGGGACTGGGCTAGAGCCAGCCTGCGGGGTGTTCTCTCCTGCGAGCAAACACTCACTTGACAAACGTTCAGTAAAATGAGTCACACAAACACAGCTTCCCCTAGGGCTGGTACTTGGTGTGAGACACATGGGGCTCCCAGCCTGGAAAGCACTGCTGGGACAAACCTGGGCTAGGTGGCAACAGCCTTGCCCGAACTGCAGTGGAAACAAGACTAGAGGGCAACCTAGTCACAGTGCTCAAACACACATCCCAAATATTTCATTACCAGTATCTCCAGAGCCCATCTAGGCAGCTTTCTGGTATGCAGAAAATCAGGTTTGGGAGAGCCAAAAAAACTCCAGAATGGTACGGGAGGTTGTGCTGGGATGGTTGATTAGAACATGAGACAATTCTGAATACATGGAGGTGGAAAAAACCAAACCCATGGGAAAAAAAAACCCAAACAAAAAACCCACAACAAAAATAAAGGGGTTGTTTAGTTTTGCACAGCATTGCAGGGACTGTGGGATGGCACCCCTGGGAGTCCCTGGGCCACTGTCCCAAAGCTCCTGGACACTCCAGTGCCTCGGGCTGCTCTGAGGTCTCTGCTCACACACAGCTCCCCAGCCTGTCCATGGGACCTCCTGCACCTTTTAGCTACTAATTCATAAAAGTAGCTCCTTGGGATGCAACTGCACACAAAACCAATATTCATCTTGTCTCAAACACAGCAAAAAACTGTGTGAAAATACACAATTGAAGGTACTTCCCATGCTATAATCATGTGACAGTTCTTCAGAGAGAACAGAACTGTGCAACAAATGCAAAAGCCCTCACTCTTCTGACTGTGATTATTTCACTTCCAAGCTAGCAGCAGGTGAGGACAACACAGTTTGCTCTTTCCAATATTCAAAGACAGTTTAGCATCAAAAAATCTTTCAGAGTGATCACAGTCCAGGAGAATACATCTAATTCCCTTTAAAATAATTTGGAGCTTCACTGGGTAGAAAATTACTATTTCTGCTCCAATGCCAGAGAATTCCATTTTTAATTATAGAAATTTCTGTTATGCACAATTATAATATTCTTTCATATTCTCCCTCACTCTTAGCTCAAACACACTATTAGCTACTTAAACCACTGCTATGCATCAGGCAGACACAGGTCACTCCTGCTGCACAGGAATGCTGATGGCCCTGCCTCCAGAAGCAGCTCAGACCAAATAACAGAGGATGAAGCACATTCTTTTTGTATATTCCAGGACAAATTACCCTAACAATCAATGGCTGTTTGGATGCAATCTTCAGTCAGATGCAATTAGAACATAAAAGTATTAAATACCTTCTCCAGAGTGCAGATATGTGGACTGATGCCTTGTGGAATGCAAGCTAAGGACCAAATTCAGTGAGCAGAGTGAGGAATGCAACATGAGAATCCACAGCAGAAGTCAGTGAAAAAGAGCAGCCCCTTGCTACTGCCTGTGTTTGCAGGATCAGGAAAGAGAGGGATAAATTCTCATGTCCCAAACCAATAAACACAAAATTATCTTTACACAATAATTAATCATCCTGTAGAATGAATCAGCTGAACCAAAAAATATCAACCTGTTTCTGAGGAGCTGCTAGGGGCAGCAGCTGGAGATTCACAGCTCAAACCTGCCCCAGTCAGAGGAAAGGAGAAGACTCCAAACAGCCAGGGGTGTGCCCGGACACACATCCCCAGGATTAGAGTTTGCAAAGGTACAAAGGTGATGGAGAGTCGCTTTAATCCGTGGCTGCATTAAACAGATTGTCTCTGTACATTTAGTACCTGCTTTTTCAGTTCCAGTGGGAATTTAGTACCTTTGCTGATCAGAATCGATAACTTTAATTGGTAGTTTAGAGTTAGGTGCAAGGTGCATTGACACTAATGAAAATTAGTTGCTTAATTTGCCGCTGACACCAGGGAGCACGCTGGGGAAGGCGGTGGGAAAGCCAGGACAGGCTGCTGCTCTCCTCGGGCACGGAGGGACGGGATGGGAAGGGGCTGATGCAGCAGGAGGGCGGGCAGGCAGCTGGCCCAGCTCGCCCAGGAGCCCAGACAGGGGCCACATCACAGCGTGGGTGGGCACAGGGCACAGAGCAGCGACTGAGGGGCGAGTGCTGGGAGAGCCGCAAGCACACATCAGATGTCCTGAGGGAGCTGGGAGCACACATCGGGTGTCCTGAGGGAGCTGGGAACACACAGCAGGTGTCCTGAGGGAGCTGGGAGCACACATCGGGTGTCCTGAGGGAGCTGGGAGCACACAGCAGGTGTCCTGAGCGAGGTGGGAGCACACATCGGGTGTCCTGGGGGAGCTGGGAGCACACATCAAGTGTCCTGAGGGAGCTGGGAGCACACATCGGATGTCCTGAGAGAGGTCAAACACACATCAGGTGTCCTGAGGGAGCTGGGAGCACACATCGGGTGCCCTGAGGGAGCTGGGAACACACAGCAGGTGTCCTGGTGGAGCTGGGAGCACACATCAGGTGTCCGGGAGCCGGGGGAGGTGGGAGCACACATCAGATGCCCCGGACCCGAGGGAGGTGGCTCCGGGGGCTCCGGGAGAGGTGGCTCCCCACGCCTGTGGCACAGCCAGGCTGCTCTGTCGCCTCGGGGCTCTCCGTGCACGCCGCAGGTCCCCGCTCCTTGAGGAGCAAAGCTCTGCAAACCTCGGCACCGAGCGAACGCCCCGCGGAGCTCCCAGGGCTGTGCCCGCCGGCTCGCAGCAGCCTGGCACGGAGCTCTGGTGGCCACCGCACCGTGGGCCACCTCTGGCCTCTGCTCAGCAAACTGGAGAGGTCACATCCATCAGTCCCCCACCCCCCAGGATCTTCCAATGAAGCTCTTTTGGTGTGGATCAGAATTGAAACACCTTGTGGGCACGCTGGAAGCCCTCAGTAGCCTGCAATGGAAAGGGTTCTGGCTGGCCCCATTCCCTTTGAAGCATGCCTGCTGGCTGTAGGTTCCTCTTGTGCTCCCTCGCAATTACAGCACTTTTCAGCTTCTCTCTCTCCTTTTTTCTTTAATTTAAATAGATTGAGAGGAATTAAAAAACCCTCATCAATCAGATTTATCAAATAAAACTGTTGAGGTAGGGCCAGCTGCAGCTACATATGTCAAACTCAGCTGCAGATATGAAAGGAGAGGCTGTAATTCATAGGGTGCTCAGCTTTTTGAGGGTTTAGCAGCAAAGCTAATCCCATTGCTATATTCCTAAACCTATAGAGATGTCTCCAAGCTGGCAAGGATCAGTCCCTGCATACACAGGTCTGTCTGGACTCTGCCTCCTGTGAAAGGGGCTGTCTGTACTGTACCTGCTGCCTGGGACATTCCTTCACAAGCTGCTCCAATGTCTCCCTTCTCAGGGCTTGGGAAGGACTCAGTAGACCTTTGGCTTCTTTCCTTGTCCTTGTACCACATGTGTGGCTGAACAACCTGGATACATCCCCTGTCTGAGACAGTGAGCACAGGCTACTCCACTTGTAAGAGCTCAAGTGAAAGAGAAGAGTATCAGCAAAACTCCTCGTTGATAAACATGGGTCAGAATTTCCCCAGCCTTTGCAAATTTAGGTTCACCGAGGTCCACTTTTGTTGAACACTATTAGCTGAGTGACAATGCAGCCAAAGAAATCCAAAGGCAGGCAACATCCCCAGATAGCTGCACAAGGATCTTGAGGTGTGGGTGAGAGCAGGCTGAAAACGATGAGGAACAGATATCTTGGCAATGGAGAAAGTCAGAGTTGGAGCAGTCTTCCCCCATTCTGTTAAAAAATACTGCTATTACCATGTAACCTCCCCGAAGACCACTGTTCTGGGACATGAGTGATGCTCATTATTGTCCTGCAGATCCTGCTGGCTGCTCCTTTTTGCAAATATCCTGATCACAACCCTCCTTCTGTCATGGCAAAGTGTCAAGGGGAGCACTGAAAAACCACAGCATCCTCTCCTCTCCCTCTGCTTTTCCACACTGCTGTGGAATGGCCAGCTCTGTGCAAGGAACATCCCAGCAATGCTGATGGCAAATACCAACCCCAGGACACTCAGGGACAAACACATGTAACGAGACACTCAGGGATGCAGGAGCGTGGAAGTCCTTCATGGTTTTCCTCATGGTTACACTAACAAAAACAGAGTTTAAAATCTAAAAGGGCAGATAAGAGGCTTCCCAACCACTGGAAATGCACAGACCTGGTGCAGGCTCTGCCTTTGCTGTCCCGGGCACCCACGGAGATGCTCTGTGACACACCACAGCTGCCTCTGGGCACGTGTCACAGTGTCACAGTGTCACAGCGCTGAACAGCATCTCATGCTGGGAGCTGAGGCCACCACAGCCCTTGTGCCACAGGCCAGCCCGCACTTTTTGAGGGTTTAGCAGCAAAGCTAATCCCATTGCTGTATTCCTAAACCTAATAAAACCTGACCACGGGCCAGCCGTGCCGGGCGGCTCCATGGCCCAGCAGGGGCCAGGCAGCACTGGCTACCAGCAGCACACGCCGGGCTAGCACACCCAGCAGAGAGGCAGCCACGGCACAGCCCCTCTGAGCGCTTCTGGCCACGTCCCTTTGGCCAGAGGCACGGGAGCTGCTCTCTGCAGCATCCTGGGGTTCTCCAGCAGCGCTGCCCACACCACATCTCACAGGGTAAGGGCTGCCACTCTGCCCTCGCTCACAGACCGAGCTGGATTCTCAGGCTGCTGCCAGCCCTCCTGTCCTCCAACAGACTCCATCTGCTGGTTTTTCAGACAAGCAACTCCTGCAAGGACAAAATATATCGAGTTAAATAATGCACACTCCATCTTCTGTTTCTCTCAGCAAAACTGAGCAATTTTTGGAGATACTTTGTAAATTCAGATTTATAATGATTATTTTTCATGCTATGGCTACCACAGTGACCATAGAGAATTTATGGAGGTAATAATGTATTTAAATAGCCAATTTTGAAAAAAACTGAGCCATTGCAATGGATTAACACTCAAACCATTAATATTCAAATGTATTAAGTCACTTGAAGGATTTTTTTTGTGTGTATGCATATTTTGGGGTATATTTTCCTCGTAATACGTGGAGAGAAGATATGCTTTACTGTTGACATTTAACACATTTTCTTCATTGCTTTTCATTTCATTGTGAGTAAAAGCGTTATTTGTCCACCCAGCCTTCCTTAGGATGAATGCCATCATTTCTGTTTGCAGAAGCAACCAAAAATTAAAGGAAATATTTTAGATGTCAACATTAAATGTCAAAAACTGATTTTAAGTAATTAGTAATACCCTGGCACATATGCATTTTATTCAGAAAATTCCTGTTAAAAATATTCATTGGGGGATATTCAAATTTATTATGTAGAACAACATGGCATTAACGTGCTGGCTTCTATTTAATGCTTTGGTTCATAGCAACAAAGATACCAATGGGAAATCATTAAACAAATATGAGATTTTTTGCGGCATAATGGGTCTATGTTTGGTATCACGAAAAAAAAAATAAACCCCTCGCCGAGCTCAAACTGACAGAAAAAAAATGCAATGATCAGGCAAAGTACAGCAACATTATAAATGTTAACAGATTTCAGAAAGTGATTTTATGTTAATTCAAATGTTAACGCTGTCCGGGGCTGCCGAAGGGAGCGTGGGGCTGCGGGAGGAGATAGACAGCGCCGGCAGGGAGCACAAAGGCTGCCTCTTGCTGGGGGGAGTTTTATTAATTATATTTCCTTCGGAGCCCCAACAATAACATGTCAGTAATGCACACATTCTGTACTTAATTGCCGGTAATGATTTGGGGCCGGAGCCTCCCCGCGCCGTGAGAATCGCGCCCGCCCCGCGTTCCTCCGGCCCCGGCCGCAGCCGCAATTAACTCGATGAGCGTGGGGCCGCTGAGCCGCTCCCGCTGTCCCCACGGCCCTGTCCCAGCCGGGTCCGTCCTCAGCCCTCCCTGGGCAGCCCTGGGCAGCACAGCCCCCAGCGCAGCCCGGCACAAAGGGACATTCACTCACCCAGAGTGACAGCGGCACGGCCACCCTGCCACGGGGGCACAGGCGGAGCTGCAGCGGGCCCCTCTGCTTCCCTCTGGCCAACAGCTGGGGAGAATCCGGGATTTCTGTCTCATGCAGGTGAGCAGCAGGTCCCAAAGCACCCCCAGCCATCTCAAAGAACCCAACCATCCCAAAGAACCCAGCCATCCCAAAGCACACCCAGCCATCCCAAACCCAGCCATCCCAAAGCACANCCCAGCCATCCCAAAGCACACCCAGCCATCCCCAAAGCACCCCCAGCCATCCCAAAGAGCCCAGCCATCCCAAAGCACCCCCAGCCATCCCAAAGCACACCCAGCCATCCCAAAGCACCCCCAGCCATCCCACATGCCTGCACCTGCCCTCGAGGTGCTGCTTCATCCTAGGCTCTCAGCAAGGTCGGGTGTGCAGTCACAGTGAGGAAGTGATGCCTACCAAACCCAGCCCCTGCCTGCTGCTGTGGTAACTCCACCTATGGTGCCAGCACAGAGTGCCCCAGACTCTCACAGTTTCCATCTCCAGCCAGCCCTTCCCGTGACAGCAGTCCCTGCAAAGGTGCTTTGTCTTTAGGCAGGCAGCTGGGGAGGAATGGGCAGCAGCAGGATCCAAACCCACTGCAGCTTCCAGATCCAAACCAGCACTTCCAGACCTTTTGCCAGCGGCAAACAGTCCTTGGAAATGACTGGCAGGAGAAACCTGGAGTGCTGCCATAGTCCAAGAGCACGTGGGAGTTACAGCAGCAGCACCACCAGGTCGCTCTGGGCAGATGCAGGATGGCTGTGCTGCACCAGTGCATTCCCTGCACCCTCCCAGCACCATGGTATGCAAGGAAGTCATGCAAATTTATCCATGAGGACCAGTAACAGACCTGCTTTTGTGTAAGGCATTTCCTCCCTCCTTGGGGCTACTCTTAGGCTCTACTCATCCCACTTCAGTGCCAGATGTGCATCACAACTGCCAGTGCTATGGCCCCAGTTCCTTCTTCCTCTCTTCCCACCTTGGATCCTGCCAGCACAGAGCCTCCACCGTCCCTCACAGGGTGTGGCCAAGCACAGAGCAGGGTGGCTGGGCCTGTGTGGCTCCTTCACAGAGGGTCAGTAGCTTGTCTGACTCCTTTTTCTCTCTTACCTGCATTAACAGAAGTGAGATCTTTAAGTTGTCCAATGGAGGAAGCCAACAGACAGGGAAGTGGGGAGAGGAACCACAAAAAAACCCCCAATGAGTCCAGTTTTGGTAGGAAATCAGGTTTAAAAAAACAACCAACTCAGTCACTGGAAGCAAACACCACCCCCTGTTAAGGGGTTTCTGGAGCAGCCACCCCACAAGCAGCACCTCTCCCACTCCCAGCAGAGCAGGGTGGCCCAGGCAGCAAAACATTCAACAAATTGTTCCGTTGCCACTTCTCAGGGGAAAACGTTTGCTTAAAAACAGTCGGATGAATTCGGAGTGATCTATAGGGCACTTTGTTATGTTAATGACTGTTACCAACTGTCTGTTCTTTATATTAAAGTGTTGACTCATTGTCAGTTGGGGCGAGACAAGACAGCTTGCTTGTGCCTTGCAGTCCTTTTGCACTCACCCAAACTACTCATGTGAAGACACTTTAATATGAAGAGACACTGTCTGTGGCTATTATTAATCTCCTGACTGAAGCCCAGAATACTAATAACACCACGCAGGATCAGCTAACCTTTCCTCAGAGCATTCTTCATTCTGCAGGATTTTGGCCAAAACGAAAACATTTTTCTCTGCTCTCACAAGGCTGACAACCAGACTTACCAATCAGAGATGTAAAAAGGTTTTCACTTGCCCTCTCCTGTGCTCAAATAGCATCATCATCATCATCCTGGCAGAGGTAAGAGGGTGCCTCCTGTGAGCCCAGAAACATCAGCTTTACCCACGTCAGGCAGCAGCATTTGGCAGGTCTGGCTGAGGTGAGAAAGCAACTTGTTTATTCTCAGACTGATCTTAAACCCAAGTGTAACAACCAAACCTCACTGTGAGCTGTGCAGTCCAAAAATGACATTGGCATCTGGTAAGAACTGGAAGATGGATAATGGGGTGAAAAGATAAAGGTTCTCTTTTAACTCTTGTCATGGTCAATAACTCCTGACACACAGAAAAATCGGGCTGAGGTGCTGAGCTGCAGAGGCTGATGTCCTGAATGTGTGCCCCCCCTCAAAAAAATCCAAACACCTTGCACAGAACTGCAAAACAAAGCACCATATTACTCTTCTCCATCTGATGCTGCTGCTCTGGGATCCAATCCAGGAAAGCTCAAACCATTTATCCTGGTTGCACGCAGAGCACACCATAGGTAAGTTTGTGTAACTGGAGTCTGAACACGATAACCTGAGCAAATCACAGCTGTCCCTCCTCTTCTTTTGCCTTGGGAGGAGCCCAAACACATTCCTACACAGTTTCATTACATTTTTACTCCCTTCCTTCCAGCCAAGCCACTTATTTTTAGTTGTATGTGAGGCCTCTTCCATCCATATTTAAGAAAAAAGCAACAATCCTAGATCCAGAGCAGTGTCTGCTCCCTGCTCATGCAGACCAGCCAGTCTCACCCTGTCAGATTCAGTGCACTTCACATCCTTGTGTCACCAACAGCTTCTTTCTGGAAACACACATGTGTACATAAGTTACTTTGGGCTCCTGATCCAACTGAAAATAAAAGAATCTGTCCCTCAAAGGAAGGAAACAGACCCATCTATGCTTTTAGCACCAGGAAAATCATGCCTGTGGGGTGGCTGTTAACTGCATGATTTTCCAGAAAATGTTTAGGCTTGATGCTTTTCTCTATCAGGAAAATTGTTTAGCTCCTGATCAAACCCCTTATTTCATTTTCAAGGAATGCTACTGTATACAGTTTGTGACAGACACAAACCTTTGATGCTTTAATGTTGCCTTTATAGTATAAAAGTACAATATATGTGACCAAATACTGATTTTTAAATGAAGTGACCAACTGTAGTATTGCCAGAAAGACATTAAATGCATTTAGATTTACAGAAGCATTTCCCCTCCCCAGACACTGTCCATGAACAAAGTAACTTCTTTCAATAGTCATGGGAATTTAAGAAAGCAACAAAACTCTTACTTCTTTAGCCAAGCCAAGGTAGAAGTTGTCATTTCAGACTCATAACAGAGAACAGGAGCACAGGCTGATAAAGGAAACCTTTTTCCCTCAAATAAAGACAGTTCTTGTCAGGCATTTGCTCTCCTCCATCCCAGGAATAGGGGCTGGGGCACATCTGACACAACAGGCATCAGGTGGGAGAAGCTCCACACATCCTTTTTCCTCATATCCCAGGCAAACACATGTGCTGAGGCAAACATTTAGGATTTCATATTTTTCCTCCTTGAATATTACAGCCATCATGCTGAAAATAAAAAAAAAATCAGTGTATTATAAAATCATTTGCTTTCTTACTATATGAGTTACACGACAATATGTTTGCCTTGGTAAAACAAACCCAGTTTTCAAGTAGATTTGCACTTCCAATAGACAGTCTACTCCCCTGAATTGCCAGCATCTCTAGGACCAAAGCCCCTGGGATCAGAAAGGTTTTCCTTCCTTCCTCCTTAGCCATCTCATCTGATTTGCCCTCAAACACGCCAGTCTGTGGAGTTTTGAAATCCCTGGTTTTATTCAGCCTACAAAGAATACTTTCTTTCTTTTTCTAATGTGAAACTCACCTTTAACAGAAATAAAAACCTTCATATACAAACCTACCCTTTGTGCTTAGCATAAATTTATTATTCCAAGAGATTGAAATGAGATAGCTCATATAGCATTGCAATATTCTGCAGTCGTAGTTAAATGTTTGATTATGTACAAGTTGTGGCAATAGTGGACTACTCAAAATTTGAGAGAAACACATTTTGTATTTTAAAGCTGATTTGCAGATAGTGTGGCTAAAAGAGCACAGGATCATCATCAAAATACTTATTGTTCATCAACTCAAGCCAAGTGGGTGCTCTGCTGTCGTTTTAACTTCAAAGCAGAGAAGTTTCACAAATTGCAATATCAAGAAGAAATGGACATTAAAGTCTTCTCATATTTGCACATACTTTTTTTCTGCCATCTCACAGACACACAAAAAATAAAATACAACCCCCAAACCTCTGAGTTTCTCCACCTTGACATGGCTGGGGCAAGGGCAGGATGACCAGAAGGGGAAGAGCCCTGCTGCTTCCTGCCACAGGCAGCACATGACAGAGCTGCATCCCCTATTTAAATACCAAACCTGAACACAGACTACAAGAGTCTAGGCCAAGCTGCCCCTGGCCTTGCCAGCAAGGCAGAGCTGATCTTAATCTCCAACAAACGCAAAGCCAGACAAAGCTAACCTGTGTTATTTCACAGCATATGCCAATGTCTCTACTTTTTTTCGACTGCAGAGGCTTGTGAAAGATGGGATATGAATAATCTGGTGCTTTGAGTGCATGTTGATAAATACCTAGAGACAGCAGTTCCCTGAATCCCCAGAACAGAAGGTTCATGCCAACAAACAAGGGGAAGTGGGTACATCCAATGTCAACCTGCACACTCACCCCCAACTGTTCCATAAGGCTCTGTTACTCCAAATAAAGTCTGGAAAAAAGCCCATTGTAGGCTATAGCAACTCCCAAGCTGAAGTTGAGGTTCCCTGACACTTCCCCTGCAGAGTGGATGTGCTGGAATCCTCACACCTGGGCAGGGAGGTGTGACCTGGCAGCCTGGCTGAAGAAAGAGTTCCACCCAGCCAGCCTCCTGCTGCTGAGCTCTGCGGGCAGCAAAGAAGAGAAGAATAAAAGAATAAATGGCAGGAAGAGACAGAACCCCGAGCCAGGCCACAGGGGCTGGCTCTTGCCTGCACCTTGTGCAAGCAGGGATGTAATAAACCCCTCATTCCTGGTAATTCCTGAGAACCAAGAGGAGATGCTGACCTGAGACCTAGAAATAGAACCAGGGAAAGACCACCCTCCTGCTTTAGGGCAGGCAAGCTATGCAGAACTATTTCTGTGAACTATCTGTACCAGCAACTATTTCTGTTACGTACCTACAGCATTTACAAGAGCTGAGCATCTGGCTGACTCAGTGGGCACCACCATGCCTCCATCCTTTCTGCTCACCAGCACTGTTCTTCTCTACCCCAGCTCACAGCTGCAGCCTCAGCTCACTCATTTGGGGCTATTTCCTTCAATACACCCACAGCAACCCCCAACTTCCAATTTCACAGTAGCAGTAATGCAAAATTAGCACTGGATTCATTTCTGTTGTTTGGTTTCTCTGATGCCCCCAGCTTTCAGACCAAGGTGAGGGTTTGATGCATTGTTATGACAAACCTTTCAGGAGGAGAAGATAATCATGCACCACCTGGGTTACTGCAAATTCAATTTACTTTGCAGCATGCTTTATGCTGGTCTGGAGCTATTAAAGAGAGGCAGTTTCCAGTTGAGGAGTGTGCAGCACTGCACAGCTAAATTGCTTTCTCAGGATTGCCCAGTGCTGCCCCTCCTGCATCGCCCTGGGGCTGCTCAGCCCTGGAGGCCTCTCCCCCTTTCTTGCAGTAACACATCTGAGGTCAGAGCCTGCAGAACATAGTATTTGGTATCAGCCTATCTTTTCTGCACAAACTTCAGCCCAGACACTCCAAACCTTTTTCTCTTACCTAACCAGGCAGAACTGTCCCCTTACGTCCCCCCACCAGACTGGGCCAGGGTGAGAATTTAGAATAGGATCCACAAGCAAAGAAATAGGGAGGAAACTCCCTCTTGGAGGTGGTTGGCTTTTTTTCTAATAGAGACAACTATCTTCCTTAAAATTACCTGCACTCTTCTTCTCTAAAAGACTTCTTTTCATCTTGTGGCAACCAATGCAAAGTTTTTTCAAGCTACCCTAGAAAGGAAGCACCAGATAGACACATTAACCACATGTTGCAGTAGACAACCAAAACCAAATCTTACAAGAGATGAGAAAGTAAGAAAACAGCTCTCAAGGTAAGCCCCCCCAGCTGGGATGCGCTGCATCTCTGGGAGGTGACTGCATTCCTTCAGGGAGCTGCAAAGCCACCACCTCCACACTCTGAACACACTGCCTTCCACCAGAATAAAGGAGGCTGACCTTTCACAAAAAGAATTCTGCCATCTGAAGCAGAGATCACATTTGGAGACAGGCCAGTTGTCTGAACAAGTTTAATTCATAGGTGTACGTATCTCTCAGATCCTGGTTTCCCACACAGCCCAAAAACACAAGGAACATCTACATTCACTCTTGCACAGGTATTAACCATGGTTAAAAATTTAGCTTAAACTGAAAGTTAAGTGTTTACCATATCTCTAATATTACTACAGGATATTTTCTTGAACAGTTAAATGCAATCCCCATTTTTAAGAGGACAGTTTGAAATTAAAAAATGGAAGTGTGGTTTTGTTGTGAAACATCTAAGAGGGACTAAGATCTGAAAAGAAACACCGAAAGGCCTAGGAGAGAAGCACGGTTGGTGATTTAGGAATTAAGCCTAGAGACTACCTTTCAGCAGGATTAGTTTCTCCCATCCACCCCCATTTTGTGTTCTACATTTAAGGACAAAGCACCAAAATATGTTTTGGCAAATCCTTCAATAATCAGCAAATATTACATCTCCTTTGTCTAGGGCATCCAATTCTCTGAGAAATTAAAACCTCTCTAAACTGGCACCAGCAAACATGTTCAGCTCATATTTGCACTTGTTAACACAGAACTTAGAACCATCATTGCAAGGAAAAAAGCCAGCAGCAGCAAAGAACTTGCTTACCATTGATTACCATAGGCATTTTTATTATGTTAAAGCTTTAACATTTATTAGAATAGTGGGTCAGGGAAGAGAAAAAAGCAGAATAATTAAAAAAAATAATAAAAAGCAGCCTTGCTGGGAACTACTGTTTAAAAAAAGTCTAACCAACAACAGAATAGGAGCTTCCTGAAATATTAAGTGTTGTAGCATTAAGTTATCTGCAGCAGGACATGATGAACCCTGGTAGTCTCAGAAGTTTTCAGTGTTATTGAACAGTTCTTCAAAGCAAGCACCAAAAAACACACAAAAAACAAGGAACCATTTATTTCTGTGTTCCTCTCTTCTCCAGAAGCATGAGTTTCCAGAAAACATCCCACTAGGACCTCTGTGATTCCCAGACATTGCAAAGGTCAAACACTTCCCTGTAAAAAGGCACATACCTCTCCATACTTTAACTCTGCATACATGATCATTTGTCAAATACTGTGCCAAAACCCCAACATTTAAATGATTATTTAAGAAGAGGTAGAGTTTTCCTACTGATCACCTCTCACTGAGCATCACCTAAGGGTAACCATCCAGACAATGTGATTCAAGAATTTCCCAGTAAGCTGATCATTACACAGAGTGTTAAGGAAGGATTCCCCATGTACTTGTCATGTTTATTATCCCCTCCCCAGCCTCCAGTACCTGGCTAGAGGAAATCCAAGTAGCCCAACATGACAATTTTACCTTAGTATCCAAATAAAAAGTTTCCATGGACAAGCCAATAGTGGTAAATAAATAAAGCAATAGTTACTACACTATTCATCCCCAACTCCCACACTCATAAATGGTCACAGTCTGAAAAAATCTTAACTGATCATAGTTAAAAGAAATATAGAAATATACATAAAACCAGCTGTCTTAGACAGCATTTTTATTAAAAATGAATACACAGAGACATAGCAGCTTTTACAATAAAGGGTTTTTTAAAAGGCATCAAGTTGTAAGCCAACCATTCAAAAAAGAGGCTTTGAAATGTTGTCTTCCACAGCACTTTTTGCCCATTTGTCAATGAGGGGCAAATCTGCAGATTACCCAAAGGACAAACAGGCACAGTAACTAATCTGAATTTCAAGCCCTTTTTCTGAACAGTTGATCAAGCATCACCCTCCATAGCAGCATCTGGAGCACACTTCAGTGTTCTTTCAAGTGGCTGGTGTACTTGATCCATTTCTTTAAAATATTTTAACATTCAATAAAACTATTTCAAATAGAAAAACTTCTGTCACATGAAAGTAAGGTTTCCTTTTCAGATTCCATGAAAGCTTATGAACTTCACTGGCAGCATTTCTGTAATGGAGCAGGAGCTAAAACCAGCAGAACAGGCACTTCAGCAAAATCGTCCGTCAACAGTTCCTGAAGTCATATTGATTGCAGTCTAGAAGACAATTTCTTACTGCTTTGTGGTGGTGTCAGGACACCAGTGGGGAAAGGTGAAGTCCTATTTTGCTCAGCCAATATGGCTTGTTTTGCTTGAGCTCTGTCCTGAAAGCACATGAAAAAGAGAAAAAAATCTTTACTTTGGTGTGTCTCTGCAACAGATCAATACAATTCAGTGTTTTATAATCTGATAGATTGTTAATCTGGAAATGCATATCCATATCTAACCCTCCTAACAGTAACTGATAAATCACATGGTACCCAGTAGTTACTTGTGCACAACTCAGTATTAGTTTTCAGAATCTGATGATTAGCATTAGGGATTCACAACACAAGCACTCCTGTACCTTCAGGAGAGCAAAATTCAGACAACTGAGCAGGAAGAACTTTAACTTCTACCTACAATTCAATAATCTAAAGAGGAAAAAAAACCCCACTAGTTTAAACCACGATTTGTTGATCCTCTGCAAGTTTCTCACACTAAAAGCCATTCTTGCTCCACTGTTTGTCAATGACCATTGTCACATAATAGCCCCACTAGATCACTCTCAAGTGATCAATCTTTATTTTTCTCTGGATCACATAAGACTATATTAGTAGTATTTCCTAGAGAGAAAGGTCTAACACATGGTTTTTGAAGTATCTCAAAGGGTAGAGAATATAAGGGTAATTATATGCTGTAATTATAAATACAAGGGTAATTATACGCTGTTTTGAGAAGAGAGGCTGAAGGCACCATCATCTTTTTCAACTAAATACTGAACAAGTCAGTCCTAAGACAAGTCTTTGTCTCAAGAATTTTGGATCTGGACTACAACCTTATGGCTTTTATAATCTAAATACACTCAGTCTCAACCTGTTCATGCTTCTCTTGACTGTATGTCCTGAGCAAAGAAACAAGGCTTCAGAGATTTTACAGACAGGTTTTAGTCTTCATTCTGCACATACATACCAGCAAATCAAAGCTGTTTATGTGCGTCTGTATATTGTGCAAATCTTCAGGAGCTATCCCACTAAAGTGTTTGAGTTTGGAGCTTCCTACTTCCCTTAGAGCCATGGCAAACGGGACCATCCATTTCACACAGTCCTCTATCTCACAGAATTCATAACCTGCAACACAAGACACACACTTATCTGCCTGAATGAAGACATAACATTTATCGTCAACACACAAGATTTAAATTTATAAATGCCAATACCTGAAACTTTCTGCATCAACTCAGATGAAGAGAAGTGATACAAAGCAGAAGCTGCAAGTATTCCATAGGTATATTCCAAGCAGCCAATATCGAGCACACAGAGATCCAAGAGCTGAAAGACAATAGATGTTTAGTAAGCCTGACACAAAAACACTTATCCAGGTGAAACAGCATTTGAAGGAAATCAGTCTTACCTCTGTTATTTGTACAAATATCTGTTGGGGATATTGTGGCAGCATTACCTCATAAAGATCATTTAAATATGCAACTTGAAGGTAAATGTTTAGCCACGATACAACTGTCAGTGGATTTAAGTTCCAATTAAGAGCCTGAAAGAACAGACATACACAATACTTCAGTGCCAATTTAAGTTCCTAACTTAAACCATGCAAGATGGTTTAACAATCAGAACCTCTAATCCCAGTTGGTTAAGGCATCTTTAAAACATGCAAATCAAATACTCTCCTGTAGCTCTGCTGACAGTCAGGGAACAAATAATTCTTTTAATACACCCATACTGGTGGATGCTTTAGATCACTTGTTACCTAAAGAAAACACTGCTTTCTAATTAGTAAGAGAAAATGTGCCTCTTAGCAGGACCTAAGATTAACTGAGGAGCTCTGCTTTTAGTCTGATTATGTTATACATTTTTAAAAACTAATTCCACTTGTAAACGTTACCTTCATAATGATCAATTCCATACTGATGATTTCATCTTCTGTACAGGCTCCATCTGTAACATAGGCAAACTGGTTCAACTTTGGTGGATAAATTTCCTGAAAGATAGGAGATCAAGTGTTTAGTTTGTGGAATAGGTTGCAACTAGTTTCATGTGCTACTTTAACACAAAGTGAAGAAATAACAGAACTACTGCTTCAGCCTCCCAAAACAGAAAGGGGAGGAGGGATAAGGAACTACCCCCCCGTTTCTAAATCCTGGTGTTCTCTGCCTTTAATAGACAGATTTCTTGCTCCTCATAGCCTTCAACCTTCACTTTGGCTGGATCAGTACAAACCTACATTGTTTGACTACACCATCTCTGTGATTGTACCATAACTGACATCCAGATTTTCTTTAAACATCCTAAAGAAAAGGCCTTTTCTCTCTTGCTTAAGAACTGACTGAACAGCAGCTCTCTTAAATAAGAACTTAAAAAGCACTGTGTATTTTAGTGTTTAAACTACTCCAGTAAATAATAGCTCAGACTATCATGCAGTAGGTACTCTACTGCAATGAAATTGCAACAAGTGGTCTCCGTATACAGCAGCCAGCCAAAAATTCATTTAGCAACTGCAACTAAAACTTTAGATTTATTCTAATACTCTAATGAGAAAACTAGCTAACATCACAGTATAGTTTTACCCACTTCTAAAAAAACAGGAATGTTGAAAAAGAAAAAAAAAATCTTTTTTCTGTCTCCCGTTTGGAAAAAAATGATAGCAAGTAACTCCATAAAGCTTTCCACAATGTGTCCAATGTGTCCATTCACATTTTTCTGCTAAGTAAAGCTGGAGACACTTACCTCAAGCTTTGCTGCTATGAATAGAGAAGTGACACCAATAAGCTGCAATAGTGTTTTTACAACATCCTGTTGTGTTGCCATAAAGCGATCAAAGAAATCTTGTGCTAAATAAAAAGTTTCTCTATGAAGTTTGTAGGTAGAGAAAACCTACAGAGAGACGGATAGAGACAGACAACAGAGATTACAAAGGTCAAGAACAGTGTTAAAAAGTCAAACTAGATGCTACATACGTATTTTTAAAAAGGCGTAAGATAGACATAAAATGTATATTGGCTTTCTACTTCGCTGCTATTGTGATGTAACATGTTAACTAAGTGCATGAGTTAAACAGTTTCCTTTGACACAAGATGACTGTCATTACAGTAACTTTCAAGGCAAAAACTAGATCAGAGTGAAAACCCTTCTAGGAAATGCAAGCACATGTTCCAACAAAGTCAGAACATCAGTTCCTCATTTTTTGCAAAGACCCATCATTCCAACACCTCAAAAGAGAAAATTCTCACAAGCACTTTAAACCTAAGAACAGGGATTATGCCACCAAGTCATCCAAGTAACAAAACAGACTCAGACACAAGAGGAGCTGTAGCACAGCTTTTTTGTGACAAAAAGGCTGGCAGATGGATTTTATCTCAGAGCTACCCACCTTCCTTCTTACAGTGAATTTTGTAACTATTTGTTCTACCTTTGTCTGCAATGTGACCTTAAAGGTTTACCGTGTTGGGGACAAATTCATTACTACCCACTATCAATCTAAATTAGTAACAGAATATATTGACAGTTTGCAAATCATCAGCTCAGTACATCATATATTCTTTAAGTATGGTGCCATTCATTGACAAATTTTAAGATGAAGACAAGTATCTGGAGCTAAACGTGCTCCTGAAGTGCACTCATGACAGTTATTAGTGCACTTCAACAAAAGCACACTTGAAACACACACAAGCACAGAAAAGCTTACCTCCATTAGCCAGTCTAGAAGGATGGTTCTCATTTTAGGCTGCAGCTGGGGGTGCCTTTGCAAGTAGAATTTATCCCTCACGTAGGTCTCTTCTTTGTTTATCATGTTCTTCCATACATCATCCCTGTTTGCCCAGCTAAGAGAGATCAATGTTTAGTCTCGGATCCACGAGACAAGAGGAAGGCAGAGCAGCAGCAGCCCAGCACACTCACCCTAGAGCTGGCAGTGGGGTAGCTCTGGTGGGAACAACGCTCAGATGGATAAAGCGCGAGTAATCAACACAAACGGGATCGTCGTCTTTATCCGGAGTGGGAATCAGCATGTGGGCATGCTCGTGGACGTTATTCCAGGACATCTGTCAAACCAAACAGCACATTTTACACTCTTTTTTAAGTAATCGTTTTAGCTGGAGACAGATAATACTCATAGCTTCTGTCACAATTTCTTGGCAATGTCTTCTCTCTTTGAGCTGCACAGAATCACAGAATGGTAGAGGTTGGAAGGCAGCTCTAGGCCTTTTCATCAACCTCCCTGCTCACACAGGGCCACCAAGAGCCAGTAGCCCAGGACCATGTCTGTGGTTATTCTCAGTCCTTCTGTAGAAAGAACAGAGACAACTTTCCCAAGCTTGGCCTGGGAAGCTCATAGAAGAGAATTATAAACTATATCATTATCTCGCCTTGCACCTGGTTATTTACAAGAGTTGTCCTTTGCAGTGTGTTACTCTGTGTGGGGTGTTTCCTATACCTAGCAAGTGTGGTGATAAAAGATTCGCTGGATTTTCTCTTTAGGGGGCTTTTCATATAATAAAGCTTGTTCTCTCGCCCTCTGGACCTTGGAGTCTCATTCCATTCCTGGCAAGACAGTGATAAATGGCTTCCTCATCATACTACAAATGGTGACCCCTCTACAACACACAGCCAGAAGACCTTAGAGTATCTTCAAGGATGGAGACTCCAGAACTATTTTGGACAACTTGTGCCATGCTTGGCTGCCCTCACAGTAAAAACTGTTCCACAATATTTAGAGGGAACCTCTCCTGCTTCAGTTTGTGTCCATCTTCCCTTGTCCCATCACACAAAGAAGAGCTTAGCTCCATCTTCTTTACATATTCCTTTCAAATAGTTATAAACAATTGACACAAATCACCACAGACCTTTTCTCCAGGCTAAGCAGGCCCAGCTTCCCCTAGCCTTTCCTTGTAGGCAAGATGCTCTGGTTCCTGAATTACCTTAATGGACCTTTCTGGACTCTCTCTTGTATGCTCAAGTCTCTTTTTTTACTGTGGAGCCCACAACTGGACACAACACTGCAGATGTGATCTTCACCAGTGCTGAGTAGAGGGGGTGCTGCTTAAAAGCACAGCAGAGAAAGTTTGGAACTAAAGCTGAAGAACATTCACCCTGTTCTTTTGAAGAACCACAGCTGTTTCATGGAAGGATACCCAAGTCAGAACCTCCTAATCTCATGTTGTGTTTTGTTTTTACCTAAAATATACTTGCTCTCAGATAAAGAACAAGCAGATGGAACTCAAAAGACCCAAATATGAGGTCAGGATTTCCGATAAGGAATACATAGGTAATATGCCTGAAGCCATGCTTTCATGAAAAGCACCTCAGACAGTGAACACAGCAAAACAGTTTGTAGAATTTTGTACTCGTTCATTTAGCAGAGCTAACATAAAAATCCAAAGCAGATATGACCCAATTTTCAGAATACAGCCAAGTACATGTTAAGCAATTGCTACTAAACTATCAAGCTGATAATTATGTGTCGAATTCTGCCATGGTCTGCAAACATCAGATACCCAAAACTTCACCTGGCATGTCCTTTCAACTTTTATTTGGACCAGAATTTAAGTCTAGGTTTACTCTTCCACCATCTAACTCTTAAACAAGATCTTGTACACTTCACACAGTGCCCCAGGAAAATACTACTTTATTTACAGGAGAATACAAAGCCAGTGTCATCATGCCTAAGCAAATTAAAATTTAGCATTTCTTTTTAACACTGAAGTCAGCCATTTTGCTGCAAAGGGATTAGTTCTGCACCACTAAAAGGACAGAACTCCCTAACAGATTTCTAATGTGCTAAAAAAATTACATTAAAAACAAGTTCAGAAGAATCATCAGGCACTATCAAGTAAAACACTATGTGAAACTTTGCCTCTTGCAAAAAAGCTTCCACAGCTGATTTTTTGCCATCTTTCTTACATATGACATAATTTTCCAGCAAAATGGCTCCCTCCTGCACCAGTTTCACAAACACAAACCAGTGACTTGATGAAACAAAACCCACATTTCACAGTTCTCTCACAGCTAAGACTGCTTTGCGCTTTGAGTTACTGACACACAGATCAGTCTTTTTTCTTCTTGGGCATTCTACATGCAAATATAGCATAGCTACATATCCAGCCATGCCAGGATGAGACAAAACAAGGGAATAGTATCTTTATTTTAAAAATTACTGACTCCTTACAAACAAAGTTCAAATGAAAATGTCACATCTGCATTGCTTAAAGTTAATTTTTGTCCTCCCTCAAAACTAGACTTTAGTCACACTTTGTTCTCCAAACTGCACAGCAAGCCCAGCTGCCAACAGCCTTTGGAGAAGTGCTGTCTTATCAGTTAATCAGCAAACAGAAAAGCAGGAGATTATATAGTATCTATTTAAAGGTGCCTACTGCACCAGCAGCTTCTAAAGGACAAGAGACTTGCTTACAAAGCTCTCAAAGCAGACACATCACATGCAACAATACTAAAGATATTTCACCACCCTCAATTTTCCATAAGAAAATAGAAATCAAAGTTCAAGAGCCTCTTAGGTGTTTTGAGAAGAACAAAAAACAAAGTTTTTGATAACAATGTCACTTAACAAGACACTGAGGAAGAGATGTGAGCAACACTACAAGTACACAGCTTAGCTAGAGACAAGAATGAAACTAATGTGCAGGGCCTCAAAACAAAGCAGCCTACTGGAGAAGGAGACAGGAATTAATTAGTGTGGGTGAGGGAGCACCATAACTCTGGCACAGATTTTGGTTGAGAAAATGAACATATCAATCAGGCTCTTGAGTCTTTAAAGCTGATTTAGCAAGACACTCTATCGAAAGTAAGAAACACCATCAAGAAACTGCATTACCTCACACTGCAACTGTAAGGAAATAGGAGCCACCACTGAGAAAAGGAACAGTTTAAGGTGGGGAGGGTATGAGGAAACCATGAAGAACTTCCTTTGGGCTTGTACAGAGCCAATCCAAAAGTGGAGACCTGTCAAAGCAACAGATGTTACCCAGAATTAGGCCACCTCTGTGCAGCCTAACAGAGGAAACACTACAGTCCTGAGCTTACTTCTGGGACAAACAGGAGAAAAAAAAATCAGTGGGGAGAACAACCTCTTCAAATCCATGTGGAACCCAGCAAGAAAGCTTGGTGACAGCCACAGTAATGTACAGGAACAACTAATCAGATGCAGATCTCTATCTCAGACCTAAGAACAAAACACAGACTGGAAAAACTGAACTAAGCACATGAGAAGACTCCTTAGGAGAAGGGGTACCAAGAGGGCAGAAGGTGTGTGATAAGCCCATTAGAGCACCCAAGTCCATACAGCTCCAAACAGAGAAAACCCAGAAATTCAGAGGTGGGGTCTTTTTAAAGCTCAAATATTAGCAGGCCTCAGTTTCCTGCAGCATGTCACCATTCACTGATACACCAAATATTCATAGAAATCAACCTTTTTGAACAACCTTCAGGATACAGATCAGACACCAAACAGAGCAGGTAGTGACCACTGAGGTTATTGGTTATAGGCCAGGCAGGGCCCTCAGTGGAGAAGAAACACTGAAAAATACAAACTGCTGAAACACTTGTGCACCTCAAGTGAGCTAGGAGCCACCAGAATGAGCTTCCACTGACAAGCAAGAAGTGCAGCAGGAGGAAGAGAATGACACAGAACTGCATTCAAACAGCAACATCACAAGTTTTTCAGCATGGAAATCAATGGCAGGGGAACAGGCCTGTTTGTCACCCTAAAAGCAGAACCTTATACCAGAGACAATGGTGTCACTTCCAAGTCCACAGCCTTAGATGGTGCATCTGAAATAGGAAGACCTATAATTCTAGCCATTTTTCACTCATAGGATGCATTACTTTGAAGTACTGAATTTTTCTTTGCCATCAGAAGCGAATTCCAGATTTAGTAAACAGGACAGAAAAGAGCAACTTACACCATTAAGTTGTTCCAATCCTCTTGGGATAACACAGGAACTTCTACTCCTTTGAAATAAAGGTCTAAGTGTCCTGATCCAGATTAGAGCCAAGTCAGGTTCTCAACCTGGGTATAATTTAGACTCCTTTTTCGTGGGCCTTGTTTTGTTGGTTTTTTAATTGAATCTTCCAAAGTTAATCTAGATTAGTAAAAGAAACTTTTTGGAGGATATTTTCAAAACACTTAGGTGGAACACTAAATGCTAAAATCAGATTCTGGAAAACATCTAGTGAGGAGCTGATCAAAACTTCTTCCTGAGAGTTTACTCTGCCTTTACATGTGAAAACATTAGCTAGTTTTCTCTAAAGAAACTAACTTCTGGATTCAATTCTTCACTTTATATGGAGGTGACCATGCAACTTGTACACAATTACACAGATTATTCTAGTTAGATGAATTTTGTTTTATATGGAGCCTTGGAAGTGTATTCATCCTCACAAAGCAGCCAGAATTAGTATGAGAATTGCTAGGAGAATTACAGCAGTGCCAGTTCTCCAAAATCAAACACAGAATTTATGCAATATTCTGCTGTCACAGACTTGATGATATAGCCACCCTTTCATCACATAAAGGGTAACAGCATCCTAATTAAGAACTGGGGCCTTATGTTCCACAGAAGCAAACTAATGAATTGACTATGAAGATGTCATAAAGTGGGATGCGACTCTGATATTTTGCCTTGCGGATAAACTAGTGTCAGTAAACAATTTATTTAATGTACAAGTCATGTGGTATAGGCTGTAGTGGATTTATAGCTGCTTGCATTTTAGAACTGTCGTGTCTCCACAGAATAAGTGTCGCCCTGGCTATCATTCCAGCCTGCTATACTGCTGCTGGAACCGTAAACATATTCTCATTAGTGGTCCATGGCAATTTATATCAGAGAATAGCTTGTGTCACACCATACACTCAAGAGCTGCTGCTGTGCAGCCAAATGTTAGCTTTTTTAACCAGATCTGGAACAATCTGGCTACTCTGTCACAACAAAAATACCTTATCTATGTAGGGAAAGATATATAGGCATGATATTATTTATTGTTTATAGAATGAAAGGGTCAAATTCCACCAACATCCTATTAATTACCTTGAAAAATTCCCAAGTAAAGATTTTTGATGTCTACTGCCTAAATTATCTAAGTTTTAGTTTACCTATCATTCCTGAAGTAACACTGAATGGCTACCAGGCCAAGAGCACAAACAAGATGACAAAATTGGAAGTCTTAACCTGCTTTGGAAGTTGAAGGTCACCATATGCAAAATATACTGCAAGTTTCCTTCCACTGTCTTTCTGGAACACAGTAAAATTGGGTCCCCATTGAAAATACCTTGTTATTATGCAATAAAGATGCACAAGAAGGCCTTGCTCAGTTTAAACAGAATGAATCTTCTGGTGAAGGAGAAAGCTGCAGTGAAGGACAGGCAGCTCTTCCTTGTCAGAAGTGAGAAATTAGTTTAATATACTGCGCAAAAGAAAGACAGAAGGGAAGGAGAGATCCCCTCATTAAATGCTCACCATTTGAGCCCTGCTTAATATGTTGACTGATAACTAGTGTACGCAGTTGCAACAAGCAGAGGCCATTCCAAACAATGATGCCCATCTGTTATGGTAGCACTTGAGTCTTAGAACTTCCAGCTGCCACTCCGGGTTAGATGTGCCACATTATGCACAGCCTCGCCTACCAAACGAGGACAGGCTGCACACCCTGACTGTCACTCCTGCCACTGCAGGGACAGGCTCAAGGCTCAGGGACAGGGACTGAGCAGGTGTGCACGTGTTCAGGGAAAAAAGGAGGGGAATGAACCTATTCCACAACACAGGCTACTCCAGGCACAAAAGCATCGTGCTTTCAACATCACACACCAACAGGGCATCCAACAGAGACACCAAAAGCATCTGCTTTTACAAGAATATGGAAAGCACAAAAAGGGAACTAGAGGACACCGGTAAAGTTAGTTTTGACTTTATAAGTCAGCTCATTCTACATGCCTTGCTGAGAAAGCTGGCAATGGTCACTATCAACCTCCCCTGCAGGACTGATTTTTACAGGTAGAACAACTTTACAGAAATACTCCTTTGTTCTACAGAGAAACAAAGCCTATTTTACTATACCATGAGCATCTAGTATACACTTCCAAGTTCCAATCAGGAACCCCTTACTTAGTCTGTCTGATAATTACTCATGTCAATGGGAATAGAGCTGATGCTAGGAGAAAAAGGGGAGCTTTCCTCTCTACCAGATGCCAGAGAAGTAGAAACATGACTGCAAAGAGAACCACCTAAAGAGATGACTCTGTCTGCATGCTTAAGTGTCTTGTGCTTTGTCCAGCAAGCTACAGGAGCACATGTACAAGGTACATAAGCACATGACTGTACTTTTGCACCTCTCTAGAGAAGTAAATGCAGAGTAGGTCTAAAGGCTTGATGATGCATCCCTGCAACCCCAGGACACCTGAATTCACTTCAGCATTAATATAATATTTCAGACCAACATAGGCCTTGTGTCTTGCAAAGGCTTCAAAACGACACACACAGACTGTATTGTTCTGCACACTCCACCATCACCCAGGGCCAGCAGTCCCCTTGTCCACTGCTGTACAGCATGTGGCAATAGCATACCTGTTCCACCATGCTGCCATTAGTAATCAGGTACTGCAAAGTAAGAGCAGGGCTAAATAAGACTACAATATTTACATACAAAGCCGATTCAATTACCTGGTTTTCACACGTTTTTTTTCTAGTCATCTCCGTTTTGGCAATTTCTTCATCAGGATCCTGTAAGAACTATAAAAAGCGACATGTAATTTCCGGGGTGCAAACCGCGGGACAAGCAGCTGGTGGCCGCTGTGACACGACCCCGGTACCCCAGGAGCAGAGCCCCGCAGGCCCACCCTGCCCACCGCGTGGGGCCCGCACCCCAACAAAGGCGGCGAGGGCGCGGGGGCCCAGCCCGGCACCGGGCCGGGCCCGCACTCACCGTGGCCACATCAGCTTTCCTCTTGCGGGCTCGCATGGCGTACTCCGCACCCGCGTCCCCCTTGGCAGGGCCCTCCTCGTCCGCGCAGTCGCTGCGGAGAGAGGGGAAGCTGAGCGAGCGGCGGCCGCGGGAGCCGGCCGGGGTGCCCGGCCCGCAGGGCCCCGCGCAGGGCGGCCCGGCGCACTCACCTCTCCCGGCGCATGGCCCCCGCCTCGCCTCGCCCGCCCGGGGCCGGCCGAGCGCCGTGCGGGACGCGGCC